>JAJOOS010000909.1:0-39764 GCA_029582725.1 Solanum chiquidenum | reverse complement strand
AAATACTGACATGCAAACTGAGAAGCAACATTAATATACTGATAATAACGCATTCGAAAACTGAGGCATGTTTACATATATAACTGAATTAACTGGCCTAGCATGTGTAATTCATGAACTAAAAGAACTAAATAGCTAGGGTTCTGAGTTTATGCATGAATCTGGGCAGAACAATACTACAACATGATGATATGATTTGGAATCATTCTAACAGCTAAAACCCAACAATTTCTAACATTCAACAAACCCTAGGTCTAGATAATCTAAGGGGAATCAAGAATCTGACTGAATTTTAGGGACCCAATGAGTGAAAGGAACCCACTAGTGAAATCCCACATACCTGGTGACGAATTCCATGGAGAAATATTTCAATTTCGGGGATGGAAAGGCTGGAACCTTGTTGCGTTCTTGAACTAGGGTTCTTGATCTCTTTCTCCTCTTACGCTCTAATTTTTCTATGTTTTGAAGAATTATCTGACTTAGGTAAGTTCTAGTTATGTTTCTAGGCTAAACTGAACAAAACCACGTAGCTTAGGGGTTAAACGTCGTAGTTTAAGTGTCTAACGCATAAGGAAAAGACCAAAAGACCCTGACTTAACTGTTGTCGGGGTCACCGACGGATGGGACTGATGGACCATCGATTGACTGACGGTCCGTGCTGGTCAACCGTCAATCGGCAATTGGGACTGGAATTTGGGGGTCTGACCTACGGCCTTAGACCACGGACCGTGGTTTGACCTAGGGTCCATAGGTCCTGGCGTAGGTTGACCCTTAGTCAATTTCCTGGGGAGTTTTGGGAGTGAAAGTTGGGGGTTGACCCACGGACCATGGCCTAACCTAAGGTCCATAGGTCCTGGTGTGGGTGGACTCTTAGCTAGTTTTTTGAGATGCTTCTTGGGAGGGCTGCAGGTGATCATCCACGAACCACCAGCACGGACCGTGGGTAACCCTACTGTCTATAGGTGATGCCCGTCGGTGGCACCTGTAGCTTTTGAAATTAGCAATCTGGTATGTTTAGGATATGGGATGTTACATTATCTCCCCTTAGGAACATTCGTCTTCGAATGACGACAAAACTAGCTGAAATGGAGGGAAAGCGCTGCAATCCTACCACAAAAATACTAAAACTTATTTCTGAATGAAATAAGTTCCAAGAACATGCAAATACGCTAAAACTAGAAGTACAACCTGAAAGAACATAATACTAAGCCTAACACTGCGCATGAATGACTAAAAAATTGAAGAGAAACTATTACCTCAAGCTGGAATGGAATCGGAAGGAAAGAGGTGAGGATACTTGGCCTTCATGGCTGCTTCTGCTTCCCAAGTAGCTCCCTCTACGAACTGACTCCTCCACAAAACCTTGACTGAAGCGACTTCCTTGTTTCTCAACCTTCGAACCTTTTGATCAAGGATTTCAACTGGTACATCTTCATAAGAGAGACTATCCTTCAGAGCCACACTTTCTAAGGCTACAATAGACGCTGGATCACCCACACACTTCTACAGCAACGAAATGTGAAAAAACTGAATGCACTGCTGCTAGTTTTGTTGGCAACACTAACTCATAATTCACTTTACCAACCCTTTTCAAGATCTTTTAAGGACTTACATATCTAGGACTGAGCTTACCTTTCTTGCCAAATCTCATCACCCCCTTCATAGGTGACACTTTCAGGAAAACTCAATCATCAACTTGGAACTCTAGTTCCCTTCTCCTTACATTTGCATAGGACTTCTGGCGACTTTGGGATGTCTTAAGTCTATCTCTAATGAGTTGCAATTTCTCCATAGCATCATGAACTAAATATGGCCCTATCAAGGCTGCTTCACCTACTTCAAACCAACCAATTGTAGATCTACATCTATGCCCATACAATGCCTCATTAGGGTCCATCTGAATGCTGGAATGGTAACTATTATTGTAGGTGAACTCTATAGGAGGAAGGTGATCATCCCAACTACCCTTGAAATCTATCACACAAGCTCTCAACATGTCCTCTAAGGTCTGAATGGTACGCTCTGCCTGACCATCCGTCTATGGATGAAACGTTGTGCTAAGATTAACCTGAGTAACAAAACTTTTCTGAAATGACTTCCAAAAGTGAGAGGTAAACTGAGAACCTCTATCTGAGATGATAGACAAAGGAACCCCATGCAACCTGACTATCTCATTAATGTAAATCTTGGCGTAGTCCTCCGTCGAATCTGTAGTCTTGACCTCCAAAAAGCGTGCAGACTTACTAACTCTTTCAACTATCACCCAAATGGAATCATGTTGTCTTTGAGTACGAGGTAATCCTGTGATGAAGTCCATGTTGATCACTTCGCACTTCCAAGTAGGAATGTCGATCTCTTGAGTCATACCTCCTAGTTTCTGATGTTCTATCTTGACTTGCTGACAGTTGGGCCACTTAGTCATAAATCCGCTATATCCCTTTTTATACCATTCCACCAAAAGACTTCCTGCAGATCACGGTACATCTTAGTGGCGCCTGGATGAATAGAATATTTGGAGTTATAGGCTTCTGCAAGAATCTGTTGTCTCAACTCACCCACCTTAGGAACACATAATCGACTTTGATAGCGAAGCACACCATCTCACCCTTGGGCAAACACCTCAACTCTCTGCTGATGGACTGCACCCTTAAGTTGAAGCAATATCGGATCACTATCTTGCTTTTCTTTAACCTCCACTACTAATGAAGATTTTGACCCATTCTTAATTGTTACACCACAATCTGATATGCTCATAAGACGAACTCCTAAGCGAGAAAGTCTGTGAACATCCTTTGCTAGCTCCTTTCTTTCTTCCTCAACATGTGCTACACTACCCATAGATAGTCGACTAAGAGCATATGCTACTACATTTGCCTTACCAGGATGGTAATGCACACTCATATCAAAATCCTTGAGCAATTCAAGCCATCTCCTCTGGCGAAGATTCAAATCCTTTTGGGTGAACACATACTAAAGGCTCTTATGGTCTGTGAACACATCTATGTGAACACCATACAAGTAATGTCTCCAAATATTAAGTGCAAACACCACTGCTGCTAGCTCGAGGTCATGAGTTGGGTAGTTCTTCTCGTGCACCTTAAGTTATCTAGAAGCATAAGCTATAACCTTACCTCGTTGCATCAACACACAACCTAGGCCAAGTCTGGGCGCATCACAATAAATCACATAACCATCTTAATCCTCTAGTAGAGTTAAAATGGGAGTTGTAGTCAACCTAGTTTTCAATTTTGCGAAGCTCTTCTCACAATCATCTGACCACTGAAACTTAACCTTTTTCTGAGTCAACTTAGTCAATGGAGAGGCTATGGGTGAAAATCCTTCCACGAACCTTCTATAATAACCCGCTAGACCTAAGAAACTTCTGATATTTGTAGGAGAGGTAGGTCTGGGCCATTGTTTCACTACTTCTATTTTCTAAGAATCCATTTTTATCCCTTTGCTAGACACTATATGCCCAAGGAAAATAACTGACTGCAACCAAAACTCACATTTGCTAAACTTAGCGATAACTGGCAATCTTTGAGAGTTTGCAAGACAACTCTCAAATGATTCGCATGTTCTTCCTCATTCCTAGAGTAAATAAGGATATCATCAATAAAGACAATAATGAACAAGCCCAAATACTTCTTGAATACTCTGTTCATCAAATCCATGAAAGCTGGAGGAGCATTAGTTAGGCCAAATGGCATAACTACAAATTCATAATGACCATACCGAGTTCTGAAGGTTGTCTTCGGAATGTCACTATATCTGACTTTGAGTTGATGGTAACCCGATCTGAGGTCTATCTTTCAGAAATGACTAGCACCATAAAGTTGGTCAAATAAGTCATCAATCCTGGGGATGGGATACTTATTCTTGATTGTGACTTTATTCAACTTCTTATAATCGATGCACATTTTGAGAGAACCATCTTTATTTTTCACGAACAACACTAGCGCACCCATGGGGAAATACTGGGTTTGATGAACCCCTTCTCTAGAAGGTCTTCCAACTGCTCTTTCAATTCCTTAAGCTCAGTTGGGGCCATTCTGCAAGGAGGAATAGAAATAGGCTGGGTATCTGGAAGGATATAAATTCCAAAGTTAATTTCCCTTTCGGGAGGAACTACGGGAAGATCTTCTGGAAACACTTCTGGAAACTCATTAACTACATGAACTGACTCAAGAGTTGGGATCTCGGAGCTTGAATCCTTAACCCGAACTAGATGATAGAGATACCACTTAGAAATCATCTTCCTGGACTTAAGGTACGAAATGAATCGACCTATAGGCGCTAAGCTACTACCCTTCCATTCTAAGATTGGTTCGTCTGGAAACTAAAAACGAACAATCATAGTTCTACAATCAACTGAGGCATAAAAGGAATGTAACCAATCCATGCCCAGAATGATATCGAAGTCTACCATTTCTAACTCTACAAGATCTGCTGAAGTGACTTTTTGAAAGACTGTGACAACGCAATTTATGTATACCCGTCTAGCTATAAGTGGGTCACCGACTGGAGCAGAGACTGATAAGGGTTCTGAGAGAGTTTCTGGGCTAACATCAAATTTGACTGCTATATAAGGAGTTACAAAGGAAAGAGTAGCCCCTGGATGTAACAATGCATAAACATCTAAGTCAAAGACTCGTAACGTACCAGTGACTACATCAGAAGAGTCTTCTTGATCTTGGTGAGCCTGGAGAGCATACAACCTGTTTTGGCGCTGACCGCCACCTATACCAGATGAGTTACCCTGCTGAGTCGGGTGACCTACTGGTGCTGCTGAAGTTGTGGACTAAGCTCTACCATTGTTACCTCCTTGACCCTGCTTAGAAGGACAATCTTTCAACCAGTGACCAGACTGATCACACTCAAAGCATCCTTCATTTCCTACAAGACACTCGCCCGGATGGTTCTTACCACACTTTGGACAAGTTAGGTAGGTTCTGGTTCCTAAAACACTACCTTGAGTCTTAGAGCCTGATGCCCTACCTTTCTGATCATTACGGAACTTAGAGGATGGAACACTAGCTGATGAAGGTGCTAGAGTCAAAGACTTCTGCTGAAACTGCGAGAGATTTCCACTACCCAATTTTTGTTGAGAATAGTCATAGTTGTCGATCCTAGCCTTCTTATTCTCCTTGGCATGTTCCATAAGCTTATCACCCTCAACCTGTTGAGCATGAGTCATAAGCCTAGAGATGTTCATATCTTCCAGCAACATAGCATTTCTACACTCTGTTTTCATAAGATTAGATACCCCATACATGAATTTGTTCATTTGAGCCCTGGAATCGGCCACCATGTGAGGATCATACCTGGAGAGTTGGGTGAACTTGAGTCCATACTCTTGGACTGTCATAGAACCCTGCCTCAAATTCATAAACTCCTGAGCTTTTGCCTCCCTCAACTCTCTCAGGAAGAACCTGTCCAGAGAGGTCTCACTGAAGCATTCCCAAGTGACAGGATCTAGATTTGTACCCCTGTTCTCTTTCCACTGAGTATACCAGATATGAGCCATATCCTTAAGCTGGTAAGATGTCAACTCAACCCGATAATTCCTAGTTACCTGCATTGCTCCAAAAATCTTCTTGACCTCATCAATGAAGTTTTGGGGATCCTCACCAGTCAGTGATCCTAAGAACTCAAACGGATTCATCCTAACAAAATCACGAACTCTAGCTGCAGTTGACCCAACATTAGCATTTGTTGGAACTGGAACCTGCTGATTATTCTGGTTGGTCACACACTGAGCCAATAACTGAATAGAGTTTCGATATTCAGCATTCAAAACTTCCTGATCTGGGATCGAAGGAGCTGCGTTTGCATTCTTGGTATTCACATTCCTGGTGTTAGCTCTACGAGGAGGCATGATCTGAAAGCGCAAAATAATGAGTCAGAACGAGGAATTAGATCATACCATACACACGATAAGAGTAACAAGAAAAATGAAGTTTTCCTAAAACACTTTGCAGCCTCCTTCTCATTAGATGTGGTGCACTTCACACCCATGAAAAGGACTCTACTTAGTGCGTCTTTTTAGACATCATAGGACTCTTAAACCTAATGCTCTCATACCAAGTTTATCACACCCCAAGGCAACCCCTTGGACGCGGACACGGGACCTAGGATCACGAGTGACCCCAAGCTAACCCTGTTGGCATATCATAAGCATACTTAAAGATAAACTGAAACAAGAAACACTATGCGGAAGCTTAATCATAATAAAACTAAAATTATGGGAAATACCCATAAACAATCTGAATAAATGAAAACTGGGAGTTTGAATACAAATGAAAAGTCAAACTCTATGACTAAAGATGAAACTAACTATGTCTTAAATAAGCCTCTAAGCTGACTATAAATGCTAGGACATACCCCACCTAAATCTAGCAAAATTGAAACTAAAACTAAAAGCAAGAAAGATAATAATGTCACTAGTCCTCGAATAATGAGGACTCACAACTTATGTTGTTGAACTGAAGATCCAGAATTAAAATATATGTGATCTGACTGCTGAGGACCTGAACCTACATCCCGAGAAGATGTAGCATAGAGTATGCCTCAGTACTTGAAAGGTACTGAGCATGCAAGATAGAATAAAGCTGAATAATAATATAACTGAACAAGCAATGAAGCAATGATATAATCTGAACATGATAAGGATACTGGAAATACTGAACATGGCTAAACTGAATGCAATGACCAAGTTTATAACATGTTGAAACTGAATACTGAACTATATTGATAACACGGTCAATGTAATAGAGTCTAACTGAACTGTAAGGGAGCTACTAATAACCGACATAAAACCACATGAGCTAAATGTGGAGTTTGATGTACCCGCCCCATCGAGAGGACCCAATATACTCTGCCAAAGGTATAAAGGCATGTTGGCGTGATCACTAAAATAATGCCCACAGAGGGGACTTACAACCTACGGGGCACATATTTTTGGGACTTGAGGGTGACTGACCCTAGTCCACTCGGTATTAAGCTTCTCCCAATTGATTTAAGTAATTAACAATTTATGACTGAAATGTTGTAATACTAGATAGCTCAAAATACTGACATGCAAACTGAGAAGCAACATTAATATACTGATAATAACGCATTCGAAAACTGAGGCATGTTTACATATATAACTGAATTAACTGGCCTAGCATGTGTAATTCATGAACTAAAAGAACTAAATAGCTAGGGTTCTGAGTTTATGCATGAATCTGGGCAGAACAATACTACAACATGATGATATGATTTGGAATCATTCTAACAGCTAAAACCCAACAATTTCTAACATTCAACAAACCCTAGGTCTAGATAATCTAAGGGGAATCAAGAATCTGACTGAATTTTAGGGACCCAATGGGTGAAAGGAATCCACTACTGAAATCCCACATACCTGGTGACAAATTCCATGGAGAAATATTTCAATTTCGGGGATGGAAAGGCTGGAACCTTGTTGCGTTCTTGAACTAGGGTTCTTGATCTCTTTCTCCTCTTACGCTCTAATTTTTCTATGTTTTGAAGAATTATCTGACTTAGGTAAGTTCTAGTTATGTTTCTAGGCTAAACTGAACAAAACCACGTAGCTTAGGGGTTAAACGTCGTAGTTTAGTTATCCAACGCATAAGGAAAGTACCAAAAGACCCCTAAATTAACTACTATCGGGGTCACCGACAGACGATATCGATGGACCATCGATCGATTGACGGTCCATGCTGGTCAACCGCCAATCGGTAACTGGGACTGGAATTTGGGGGTCTGACCTACGGCCTTGGACCACGGACCGTGGTCTTACCTACAGTCCGTAGGTCCTGGCGTAGGATAACCCTTAGCCAATTTCCTGAGGGGTTCTGGGACTGAAAGCTGGGGGTTGACCCATGGCTCTGGACCACGGACCGTGTGCTGACCTACGGTCCATAGGTCCCGGTGTGGGTGGAGCCTTAGCTAGATTTTTGGGATGCTTCTGGGGAGGACTGCAGGTGATCATCCACGAACCACTAGCACAGACCGTGGGTAACCCTACAGTTCGTAGGTGGTTCCCGTCGGTGGCACCTGTAGCTTCTGAAATCTGCAATCTAGTATGTTTAGGATACGGGATGTTACATTATCTCCCCCTTGGGAATATTCATCCTCGAATGAAGACTAAACTAGCTGAAATGGAGGGAAAGAGTTGCAATCCTACCACAAAAATACTAAAACTGATTTTTGAATGAACTAAGTTCCAAGAATATGCAAATACGCTGAAAATGCAAGTACAAACTGAAGGAACATAATACTAAGACTGAGATTGCTCATGAATGACTGAAAAACTATCGAGGAACTATTACCTCAAGCTGGAATGAAATCGGAAGGAAAGAGGTGAGGATACTTGGCCTTCATGGCTGCTTCTGCTTCCCAAGTAACTCCCTCTACGGACTACTCTTCCACTAAACCTTGACTGAAGCGACTTTTTTGTATCTCAACCTTCGAATCTGACGATTGAGAGTTTCAACTGGTACCTCTTCATAAGTGAGACTCTCCGTTGGAATGGTAACAAACCAACCAACTGGAAATCTACATCTACGCCTATAAAATGCCTCATAAGGGGCCATCTAAATGTTGGAATGGTAACTATTATTGTAGGCGAACTCTATAAGAGGAAGGTGATCATCCCAACTACCCTTGAAATCGATCACACAAGCTCTCAACATGTCCTCTAATGTATTAATGGTACGCTCTGCCTGACCATTCGTCTGTGGATGAAACAATGTGCTAAGATTAACATGAGTACCAAGACCTTTCTGAAATGACTTCCAGAAGTGATTGGTAAACTGAGTACCTCTATCTGAGATGATAGACAAAGGAACCCCATGCAACCTGAATATCTCATTAATGTAAAGCTTGGCGTAGTCCTCCGCTGAATCTGTAGTCTTGACCGCCAAAAAGCGTGCAGACTTAATAACTCTATCAACTATCACTCAAATGGAGTCATGTTGTCTGTGAGTACGAGGTAATCCTGTGATGAAGTCCATGTTGATCACTTCCCACTTCCAAGTAGGAATTTCGATCACTTGAGTCATACCTCCTGGTTTTTTATGTTCTACCTTGACTTGTTGACAATTGGGGCACATTGCCACAAAATCCGCTATATCCCTTTTCATACTATTCCACCAAAAGACTTCTCACAGATCACAGTACATTTTAGTGGCGCCTGGATGAATAGAATATCTGGAGTTATGGGTTCTACAAGAATCTATTGTCTCAACTCACTCACCTTAGGAACACATAATCAACCCTGATAGCGAAGCACACCATCTCCCCCTTGGGAGAAAACCTCAACTCTCTGTTGATGGACTGCACCCTTAAGTTAAAGCAATATCGGATCACTGTCTTGCTTTTCTTTAACCTCCACTACCAATGAAGATTCTGACCCATTCTGAACTGTTACACCACCATCTGATATGCTCATAAGACGAACTCCTAAGCGAACAGGTCTGTAAACATCCTTTTCTAGCTCCTTTCTTTCCTCCTCAACATGTGCTACACTACCCATATAGTCTACTAAGAGCATCTTCTACTACATTTGCCTTACCAGGATGGTAATGCACACTCATATCATAATCCTTGAGCAATTCAAGCCATCTCCTCTGGCGAAGATTCAACTCCTTCTGGGTGAACACACACTGAAGGCTCTTATGGTCTGTGAACACATCACGTTAACACCATACAAGTAATGTCTCCAAATCTTAAGTGCAAACACCACTACTACGAGCTAGAGGTCATGAGTTAGATAGTTCTTCTCATGCACCTTAAGTTGTCTAGAAGCATAAGTTATAACCTTACCTCGTCTCATCAACACACAACCTAGGCCGAGTCTGGACGCATCACAATAAATCACATAACCATCTTAATCCTCTAGTAGAGTCAAAACGGGAGTTGTAGTCAACCTAATTTTCAGTTCTGCGAAGCTCTTCTCACAATCATCTGACCACTAAAACTTGACCTTTTTCTGAGTCAACTTAGTCAATGGAGAGGCTATGGATGAAAATCCTTCCACGAACCTTCTGTAATAACCCGATAGACCCAAGAAACTCTGATATATGTAGGAGAGGTAGGTCTAGTACATTATTTCACTCCTTCTATTTTGTGAGAATCCACTCGGATCCCTTTGCTAGACACTATATGCCCAAGGAAAGCAACTGACTGCAACCAAAACTCATATTTTCTAAACTTAGCGAATAACTGGCGATCTTTGAGAGTTTGCAAAACAACTCTCAAATGATTCACATGTTCTTCCTCATTCCTAGAGTAAATGAGGATATCATCAATAAAGACGATAACGAACAAGTCCAAATACTGCTTGAATACTCTATTCATCAAATCCATGAAAGTTGCAGGAGAATTGGTTAGCCCAAATGACATAACTACAAATTCATAATGACCATATCGAGTTCTGAAGGATGTCTTCAGAATGTCACTATCTCTGACTTTGAGCTGATGGTAACCCGATCTGAAGTCTATCTTTGAGAAATAACTAGAACCCTGAAGTTGGTCAAACAAGTCATCAATCCTGGGGATGGGATACTTATTCTTGATTATGAATTTGTTCAACTACATATAATCGATGCACATTCTGAGAGAACCATCTTTCTTTTTCACGAACAACACCGGTGCACCCCATGGAGAAATACTGGTCTATGAAGCCCTTATCTAGAAGGTCTTTCAGCTGCTCCTTCAATTCCTTAAGCTCAGCTGGAGCCATTCTGTAAGGAGGAATAGAAATAGGCTGGGTATCTGGAAGGAGATTAATTTTGAAGTTGATTTCCCTTTCGGGAGGAACTCTGGGAAGATCTTCTGGAAACACTCCTGGGAACTTATTAACTACTCGAACTGACTCAAGAGTTGAGGTTTCTGAGCTTGAATGTTTAACCCAAACTAGATGATAGATATAACCCTTAGAAATCATCTTTCTGGCCTTAAGTTAAGAAATGAATCGACCCATAGGCACTAAGCTACTACCCTTCCATTCTAAGATTGGTTCGTCTGGAAACTGAAAATGAACGATCCTAGTTATACAATCGACTGAGGCGTAATAGAAATGTAACTAATCCATGCCTAGAATGATACCGAAGTCTACCATTTCTAACCCTACAAGATCTGCTGAGGTGACTTTCTGAGAGAGTGTGACAGGGCAATTTTTGTATACCCGTCTAGCTATAATTGAGTCACCAACTAGAGGTAGAGACTGAGAAGGGTTCTGAGAGAGTTTCTGTACTGACACCGAAGTTTACTGCTAAATAGGGAGTTACCAAAGACAAAGTATCCTATGTTGTCCTTCCACTTAGTGAACCATATGTGAGCCACATCCTTAAGTTGGTTGGATGCCAACTCAACCCTACCATTACCAGTCACTTGCATCACTCCAAAGATTTTCTTAACCGCGTCAATGAAGTTTTTTGGGTCCTCACCAACTTGGGACCCTAAAGACTCAGGAGGATTCATCCTTACAAAATCTTGAACCCTAGCTGCCACTGATCCACCATTTCTATTAGTAGGTACTAGAACCTGTTGATTGTTCTAGTTGGTCATACTCTAAGCCAAAAGCTTAATCGCATTCTGTAACTCTACGTTCAAAACCTCATGGTCTGGGACTAGAGGAACTGTGTTAGCATTGCGTGCATTTGCATTCCTTCCATAAGCTCTTCGAGGAGGTATGATGTTAAGTGCATAACGACGAATTAGAAGGTAGATCATACCCACGCACGATAAGAATAGCAAGAAAGTGAAGTTTTCCTAAAATACTTCATAGCCTCCCTCTCATTAGATGTGGTACACTTCAAATCCATGAAAAGGACTCTACTTAGTGTGGCTTTTCAAACATTCTAGGACTCTTGAACCTAATGCTCTGATACCAAGTTTATCACGCCCCGAGGCTACCCCAGGACGCGGACATAGGAGCTAGGATCACGAGTGACCCCAAGCTAACCCTATTGGCATATCATAAGCATACTTAAAGATAAACTGAAATAAGAAATACTGTGCAGAAGCTAAATCATCATGTAAACTGAAATGATTGGGGATACCCATAAACTATCTTAATATATGAAAACTGAGAGTTTAACAACAACTGAAAGGTCAAACTCAAATGCTAAAGCTGAATCTAACTATGTCTGAAATAACCTCTAACTGACTAGAAGTGTTGGGATATGCCCCAGCTAAATCTAGCAAAAATTGAAACTAACATTAAAATCAAAGGAAACATGTTTGTCGTCCTCAGAGAATGAGGACTCACCACTGATATTGCTGAGTTGAAGATCAAGAACCGATTTATGTGTAATTTGAAAGCTGAGGACCTGAACCTACATCATGAGAAGATATAGCCCAGAGTATACGTCAGTACTTGAAAGGTACTGAGCATGCAGGATAGAGCAAAGCTGAACAATAATCATAACTGAATCAAAGCATATATTTGAGCAATGATAAGAGATAAGCATCATACTGTATTGAGAATACTGAACATTAACTAACTGAATGCAATGACCAAGCTTATAACATGTTGAGACTGAAATATGACTGTAACTGATAACATGGTCAATGCAATAGAATCAGACTGGACTGTGGGAGCTACTAATAACTGACATAAAACCACATGAGCTAAATGTGTAGTCCGGTGTATACGCCCCATTGAGAGGACCCAATATACCCTACTAGAGGTATATAGGCATGATTGGCGTGATCACTATGTATAATGCCCAAAGAGGGGACTTACCTACGGGGAACGTAGTTCTGGGACTATTAGGGTGACTGACCCTAGTCCACTCGGTATTAAGCTACTCCTAATTGATTATGTAATTAACAATTTATGACTGAATTTTTGTAATACTGAATAGCTCAAAATACTGACATACAAACTGAGAATGCAACATTAAAATACTGATAATGAAACATTCGAAAATTGAGGCATGTATATGTATCTGAAATAACTGACCTGACATTTGTAATTCATGATCTAAAATAACTGCATAGCTAGAGTTCTGAATTTATGAAAGAATCTATACATAACGATACTAAATTCATGACAGTCTGTTTTGGATCATTCTAACAGCTAAAACCCAACAATTTCTAACATTCAAGAAATCCTAAGTCTAGATAATAATACGGGAATCAAGATTTTGACTAAAATCTAGGGACCTAATGGGTGAAAAAAACCCACTAGTGAAATTTCACATACCTGGTGATGAAATTCACGGAGAAATCTTTTGATTTCGGGGCTGGAACTGCTGAAAACTCATTGTGTTCTTGAACTAGGGTTGCTCGACTTTCTCCTCTATTTTGCTCTAAGTTTGATGATTTTTTGGTGAATAATTGATTAGGTTAGGTTCTAATTAGTTTACTAGGCTAAAGTTGACCAAAACCACGTAGTTTAGGGGTTAAACGGCGTAGTTTAGAGGTCCAACGCATAAGGAAAAGACCAAACAACACCTGACTTAAAATCTGCTGAAGCCACCTACGGACTGATCGATGGTCCATGGACGGATCCATCTGTCAGTCCGTCGATCGACTTCAGAGCATGGGTTCTGGGGGGTCCTGAGGGTCTCGACCTACGGACTGATCGACGGTCCGTGGACGGATCCACGATCTATCCTGTCAGTCCATCGATCGACTTCAAATGATGGGTTCTGGGGGATCCTAAGGGTCTCGACCTACGGACTAATCGACAGTCCGTGGACGGATTCACGATCCTTCCTGTCAGTCCGTCGATCGACTTCAGAGGATGGATTCTAGGGGGGCTGCAGGTGGCCATCCACGGACCACCAGGACGGACCGTGGGTCATCCTACATTCCGTGGGTGGCAACCGTGGGTTGCACCTGCAACTTCTGGAAATCTGTTGGTTCGGTCTGTTTTCGGATACAGGGTGTTACATTTTTACTTGTCATTTATTTCTAAAATAGATTTTTATTTTTATTTGTCACTATTGACATATTAAAAAAAAGGCAATAATATTTTCATGTTTTATCCTCAACATTAAGTATTAATTTTTCAAGATATCATTTAATAGGGAATAGATTGATAAAATACCTATATCAATAAAAAAATTAATAGGTGTATCAAGTCAAAGTGTGACAAGTAAAAGTGAACGGAGGGAGTAGTTGTTATTTTTGACAAATCAAGAAAAAGATAATATTTTCTTTTACCTATTATACCGTCAATTTATTTAAAGAGTTAATGTTTTTTGTAAAAGGTAGAAGAACCTCTTTAATGAGTAAATTAATTTTGAAATTCTATCAATTAATAGGTGTAAAATAGTAAACTGATTGCATTAATTATTATTTTCTTAATAGATGTGTCAAGTCAAAAACGGACAAATAAATAAGGATCGAGAGAGTATCAATTAACCCAAAGAGCAAACATGGGACCAAGATCACGTTAAGTGCAATAATTTAGCTTAAGGTATTTTGAACAATAGGTGCACATGACATGAACATGACCAGTTTCAACATTTACATTCTTACTCATGATTTTGGAATTTTTGGATTAAAATAGTTAACTTGAAAGGTAAAAAGATGAGTATTCAGAGTATATTTTAACTATGACTACTTTTAACTAGTATAGACTGGGAGTTTTAATTGAGTTATTATTTAAGAAGTGTTCTTTTGTTAGTAATTTGCATTTGACCAATATTTTTAAAAAGTATTTTTAAATGTCAGATATTTAAAAAAAATGAAAAATCACGCTACGTTGTTTTTATAGCCATGTTACACTTGCTGCACTTTGTGCAAATCTTGATCTGAGTATAAGTAGAGTATGAGAGCTTGGTTGACCTGCAACATTTGGACTTCACTTTTCTATCTATTTTCCCTTCAGACTATATATGTATTTGATATTTTTCATATTCGTGTTTATGATTTCTAAGAAATGTGCACATTTTATGACTTGTAATTGCTTTTAAATGTTTACTTCATGTTTTTTAATAAGCTAAAACTTAGATTGATACGCCTACGAGGATACAAGATTAGTAGGGGTAGAATGTTGTCTTATCTGCAACGGTTTAGGCTTGTTAGTACCTGTCGTAGTACTAGTCGTACACTTGTAGCTAGTTCTTGCTTTGGTGTCTATCGTCTTATGTTGTTAATTTGGTTTCGATTAATACTGTACTGTTTTTTGCTTCTTTTGTCGACTGTACATTGCTTTTCTTATTGCGCTGCTATGCGTTTCTTCATCGTATTCTTCTACTATTACTTGGGTTTGATACACTTGAATCGAGGGTCTTTCGAAAACAGTCTCACTACCTGCACAAAGTAGTGGTAAGACATGTGTCACTCTACCTTTCCAGACCCACATATTGAGATTTCACTAAATATGTTACTATTGTTGAGCTTGGCCAAATAGGCTAACTTATACGTAGTAGAGTAATTATTTTCAACTTTCCAATGGCTATTTTGGAGTGTGACACAACCCGAGTAATAAACTAAGCAAATTGTATTAAAAACAAATTGAATCCCTATGAAATATGTAGTCCAAAAAGATAAGAAATGCAAAAGATTTGGGCCACTCTTTTTCCTAGGCCAGTAAGATAGAGTGCATACTATATTTAACAAATTTGTAATCGTATTTATATAAGTGAATTTATTTGTTAAAAAAAATCTTGTTGAGTGCGTGTCCAAGCTTTATGCAAATCAAAATCGGATTAGTTGGGTCAATAGGGGATATTAAACACATAGTGATAAATCATTAAAATCATATAATGAATTAAGTGCGTGAACATTTATTTATTTTTTAGTTTCATATCGAACTATCATATGTGTGAATTTCTATCTGAACTATCATTAAATAATTTTGGAAACACACCATAACTATCAGTTGTTTACTTTTCCTATATGAAATATCATCATTGTTCAAGTAGGAAAAGTGAACAATTGATGGTTGAGTTGCGTCTTGATAAACATTTGATGATAGTTCAGGTAAAAAACTCACAAACCTAATAGTTCAGGTATAAACAAAAATACTGAGATAGTTTAAATATATTTTTTATACGATCCCTCTTTATAATACACTCTTTAGAAGTTGACAGACAAGTTATAGAATCCAACAAAACAGGATTTAAAAGTAGGATGTAAAACACAACTTTTGTTGTGATGTATCAGTATTTATAGATTCAAAATTTCAAACAAATAACAGGAAAATTTGGGTTGTTAACTGAATATTTTTGTTAAATGGGCAATTAGTGATTGCCTCCCTTTATTATCACGAGTGGTATCTAAATTAAAGTAATAATATGACTAGAGATCCTTGTAACCTCATACTAAATTAAAATATCTCCTTTGACCTAGCTTATTTTTTTAACTCTTTCGAAAGATTCATCTTTTTGCTCTCTTTGTAACCAAATCCATAATTTTAAGATTGAAGGTGGAGGATGATTATCATCTGAACAACCTCTTCTTGTAATAGTGTGTTAATCTGAAATCACTTTAAAATAAAGTAGGGATTTGGAATAGCAAATATTTGGCATGTGAAATAAGTGATCCACCGAAAAAATAAGAGTCTATTATGAAATCGTCACATCTCTATATTGTTGAATTACTTTTTTAAAAAAAATTAAAGAAGGATAATTAATAAGCCTTTAATATTTCCTTCATTAAAAAAAGGAGAAGATCTTTGAACTACAACTTTTAAAAGTTAAACTTTATGAAATATTGCTTCACTCCTTTTAATTCTCTAGAAACTTTTACATACCTTTCTTTTGGAATGATTCAAACTATCCTTCTTCTTTTTTAATTTGGACCATCATTTTAAACAAAGGCTAATTCAAAATTTAAGGTTATTAACATCAAACATATGATATTTCTAAACTTATGAGTTCAGATCTACTATTTCCACGTATTTTGGACATCAAAAGTAGATTTAAATATATATATATACATATATATATATATATATATATTATCCCGGTGCACTATGCTATCTCAATCTAATACTTTTAGAAATTATGACTAAAAAAAAATTCATCTCGGTGCACTAAAGCTCTCGCTATGCACAAGGTTCGGGACAGGAGGGCATAATTGTACATAGTGTTTACCCTCGCATTTCTGCTAGAAGTTGTTTCCAGAGCTTTTACCCTGGACCTTCTGATCACATAACAACAACTTTAGAATTATGATCTAAAAGACATTTAGTTAGATTTCACTTTTATGAGTTCACTTTGATTTCGCATTTCTGCTAGAAGTTGTTTCCAAAGCTTTTACCCTGGACCTTCTGATCACATAACAACAACTTTAGAATTATGATCTAAAAGACATTTAGTTAGATTTCACTTTTATGAGTTCACTTTGGTTTCATGAATATGAACGAATATGTTTTTATTCGACGCCATCTTTTACCGGTTGGTGTCTATCTTTTTTTGTATCTTTTGCACATAAAATATTATGCAAGAACCAAACCGCTCACTACCATCATTTTACTCCTTTTGTCATCTTTGGATCATTTCTCTTCTAAATGAGCTCAATAGACTTCTCCACTATATCAACCAAATTCGCATCTTCTTTTTTCCAATCTTTGTTAATTGCTAACTAAAGGAGGGGGGGGGGGGGGGTTAAGTCACTGAAACCACACCAAATCTACTATTTCTTTTCACAAAAGACTCTGCGAAGAAGAAGGCTACGCATCAGTTTTAGTGGGAGTTGTAGCTTCATATCTTTGTTCAAGGTTAAAAAGCGATCAAAACAAGTTTTTTTTAATATCCTACTTAATACCCTCATTGATCAAAACATTTTTAAACTCAACAAATTGTGTTCCAAAGTTGACACTCACAGCGACCCATGAATAATAAGGCATAGACATGTTCAAGTGGGTCTTAAGATCCATACTTTTCATGTCAATAGTCTTGATGCATTACTGGAACCGAAAGAGCCTCAGGATCACAATCATCATTTGAGTATCTAGTACCTTTAAAGTCATCATAGCCACCAACATCATTATTTGACCTAGCAACAGCTTCTAATCGGGCATCCTTTTTAATCATGTTATGTTTATCTATTTTCTGTTCTTTCTAATGTAGCTGCTGCTGAATCCTCAACCAATTTTTTTGCTGATGTGCTCTCATTTCTTTCTTCTTCTCCTTTAGATGAATGCGCTTACTTGTACTATGATCAAGTTTTCTTCAAATCATCAATCATAGTTCTGTTTTTAACTGTTCAGTTGCACTCTCACCATTTTTTTCTTCTTTGCTTGACTATTCACCGCTACTCTCATGTGTTTCTTTTTCACCAACCACTCAAATTACCTAAAGGCACCACAATTTCCAAAGGTACAAAATCAAGAGCCTTAGTTGTTTGTGCAATTTTGTTTGATTCCTTAGTCAACTTTTCCAGTGGTAGCTTTTTTAACGTGTGTACCACAGTCAACTGTCATCACCACTAGCCACCATTTATAATTATCACCATCAATTATTATTACCATATAATAGCCACCAATCACTATCAACAATGATAACCGCCATCAGTCACCACTATATATTTTCTTAACAAATACCAGGTAACTCTATCCACCAAGGCTAGAACAGATAGGAAGAGTCACCTAATATTTTTATCTTTGCTGGAATTTAAACCTAAGACCTCATGACTCTCAACCACTTCATTAATCACTCGACCACGCCCTTGGGTGCCCATCAGTCACCACTATATATAACCAACCAGCATCATCATTCACCACTAGCATAAGCTATCACTATCATCCACCACAATTATCAACCATCATTAACCACTACTACAAGTCCCCTGCCATCACTAGGTACTACCTACAACCACCACCATCAGTCAACACCATTCTTAATCGGCACCCACGACCACTATCGTTATCTATCAGCACAACCAACCATTATACAATTTTTTAAAACTATTTTTGTAGTATTACATTTATTTAGTATTTTATATGAATTTTATATTTATTACTCCATCTATCCTAATGTATGTGACACTTTTGGATTTCGAAAGTCAAATGAGCTTTTTTGGACCACAATTTTTTTCATACACCTCGTAAATATTTTGAATTGTCAATTATTGTGCCTTGCAGTACTTTTTATATAGTTCTAAAAAAATGTAAATTTTATTTATAAAAAATTAAAGATTGCATGTACGAATTAACGATCAAAATTCAAAACTGGCTCTCGAATGTCAAACTGTGTCACATAAATTGGGACAGAGGGGATAATTTTTAAATAAAAGACAACTTCTATACATACAGATGTTGAGAAGATAAATTATTTAAATTTTTTAGTATTCATATTTTAATATTTAGAAATATATTAGGAAACATACATCTATATCCTAATGCACATCTTAATATTTAGATTCATATTTTTAATCTTAATAAAAAAATATGAGTTCCATTTTGTCATAAATCTTAATCAGACTTATTAAATGGCCTCGCACCTTTTCATTTGAATGGGAAAGAAAAACCTAAAACAAGAATAAGAAGTGAATAGTCAAAATTTTCCTTCAATGTTCTAAAATTCTTTTGAAATATGGTTACCAATGAAGTCTAAAAGTGTAGGCTTACGCCCTACTGCCCTAGTACTTCCTAGTTTAATCAAACTTCAGAAGAACACAAGAAACTTCAAACATCTTGTACTTTCTATCACTCGTCAGTCAAACACACCCATAGGTAATATTGTAAAGCCTATCCATATTTTGGAGTTTGGACCAGACAAGTTTTGTTGATAAACTAGCTATTTATGCCCCACATTCTTTTCTAATTATGAAGGTTTTGAACCTAATAGTTGATAACTAACAGTGCAATGCCTCTGAATATGATGCAATTCTACTATTAACTGTGATGCCTATGGGAATCATTTTTTTTTTTAGATTGGTAACTATTTCTATTTCTTTAAATCAGTACGTGGGTTGTACTGAAAATCATATTTACATTATGAACTCTAAAGGCACTGTCCTATCCCTATAATGAGTCTAAAATATCGATGATAGAGACAATGTCATTAGAGTAGATCTGATAAAACCAACACAAAGTTAGAATACAATTCAATTTTACTTGCTGCATATTACTCTCCCTATTCTCAAAAACTCTAAGTAAAGTTAGAATACAATTCAAAAACCATATTGCTGCATATTACTCTCCATTTCCTCCCCTGTTAACCTTGGACAGTTTATGAAGTTGTTCCCAGGTCTCCATTGAACATCTTCTGAGTAAAGTTTCTGGTAGAACTCCATTATTTCCCCTTGGATCCTTTCTGGATCTTGGACTATATTCCCCTGAACGAACAGTCGATCTATGTTGTTAAACCTCTGGTGTGCATTAGCCATTTTGTGGAAGAACTTGGTATTCTTCTCCCCTTTCTTTAGCCAGACAGAACTTGACCTTTGTCTCCAGTATATCTCTTCATTATTTATAAAACCCTCCAGGTTCAGAAGTAAAGTTGCCTTTTCCATTGCTTCATCTTTTGTTAATGCTCTATCAACGGCAATATTTTCCATAACATCCAGCTTTTCAAGCACATTCTTTCTCTGTTGGCCAAGACTTCCTTGCTCACTTCTATTCCATTTCTTCAATCTATGTTTCAAAGCTTTTAATTTAAATGTCGGGATGTAGTCAGGTCTCCCAATGTAATCGAATGAGTCCCACCACTTCCTAATTCTATCTGTGAAACCATCAGTTCTTAACCACCAACTCTCAAATTTGAAATAACTTTTGTTCTTCTTCCAGGAACTACCTTGAAGTGTGACTGGGGAGTGATCCGATATTATTCTCTTCGTAGTATACTATTTCAGATTACTAAAAGCATGATCCCATTCTTGACATACCAGGATCCTATCAATTCTTGAAGCTATTTGATGGTTATCCCCTTTAAACCAAGTGAACTTAGCATTTGCCAATTGGAGATCAATTAGATTCAAATCCTCAATCAAATAAAAAAACTCTCTCATTCTTATTGTTCTCCTAGTACAATTTTTTTTTTCTGAAGCATATCTGGCAACATTGAAATCCCCACATATTGCCCATGGACCTTCTATTAATCCTCCAATAGAGCCAATTTCTTCCCATACTAGTCTTCTTTCCACATAGCAATTGGTGCATAAACTCCTGTAATGTGGCAGGAAAAGTCCTGCAATTGTCATTCAAATTTACAGGTGAGAGTATATGTCCCTGTCTCTAGTAGCTCTCCCTTCCATATTCTACTATCCCACAACATCATTATCCCTCCTCTTGTCCCACTCGCCTCCAAACATGCCATGTTGACCCACCTCCCCCCCCCCCTCAAATCTGCCTTACCAACTATGTGATATCCCCCTGTAATTTGATTTCTTGTAGACAAATGATGTCAGCTTTCTAGTCCCCCATAATGTTCTTGATAACCCTCCTCTTATCTCTATCATTCAAACCCCTTACATTCCATGATACTAGTTTGAATTGCATCATGAAATGGAAAGTAAATTTCTCCCCTTTTCTCTACCCCCACCACTCTTGAATTTCACATCAAATGCTACTAAACTTTTCAAAATCATATTTGGAGTTCAAGCTGTTAAATAAAACCTCAGTGACATATGTGTCCCAGGCATTGAAACATGAGGGTGGAAGATTAGCACAGAAATGTAGACCACCTAATTGTGAAATATGGGTCAGGGGTTTGACTCACAAAAGTAAGCCTCCATTCTTATAAAGGGTAATATGATGTACAACCTCACCCCACCCCCCCACCCCCAAACCAAAACCACTACTAGCAAGGGCATTTACACTAGACTATCAATATATATGAACATTCATGGCTTTAGGTGATAAGAAAAAATAAGTTGATAACCGTACTTCTATTGGCAAGCTATGGCCAGTCTGCAGAATAACTTCAGGCGCAATCCAGTATGGCGTACCCTTCATTGACTTTGTAATGGTCATAATAGCAAGCCTAAAGCAGTTTGGCAATTCAGTTGTTAATAAATATCTCAAGAAGCAAAAACAAAATGAATAAGGCAGCGAAGCCAGAATTGCCCGTACCAATTCAACAACATTCTTTAATACACCAAATTCAAAGATAGTTTGATGCAGCCTTTAATGTAAACTAGTATGTTTGCTCCCTAGAATTGAAACACACATCTCATTGGAATCAGTATGCAATGGAGCTTCGTGAATGGAGTAAAGCAAGTTAGAATATCCAATAACTAACAATACTGAATGAAAGAATTACATTAATATCTATGTGCATAATTCCATTCTTGTGTTAGTAGTCTAGTCCTTAATAATAATTGCATGGCACAAATCCATATAACCTGATTAGCCAAAAAAGATAGAACAAGAAGATTTCAGGAATTTAAAAGGCAGCATTGTGTTCCAATAAGCATATGTGTGGAATAAGATAGTTGAAATGTTTCATTCATATCTTTCTATGTAAAATGCATGGCTTTATATACATGAGAGATTGTGGAACAGAATCACCTAGTTCTCATGAAATCTAGGATTCTATAAAATCATATATCTTACAAAAAAGGAGAAAAAGATATTCTAGATTACAACAATTATCTTTAAGATCTTAGAGGATCAAATCTTGATATGGAGAATATCCTCTATCAGCCAACACTCCCCCTCAAGCGGGTGAATGGATATCTTCCATTCCTAGCTTGCTTATTAGATCTTGAAACACATTATTTGGCAGTCCTTTTGTTAAAACATCGGCCACCTGATCTTTTGTAGATACAAATGGCGTACAAATTAGTCCACTATCTAATTTCTCCTTAATGAAATGTCTATCTACCTCAATATGCTTAGTGCGATCATGTTGTACAGGATTATGAGCTATACTTATTGCTGATTTATTGTCACAATATAGTCTCATAGGTCCTTCCCATTTTATCTTCAAATCATCAAGGATTATCTTTAACCATAACAACTCACAAACTCCCATAGCCATAGATCTAAACTCGGATTCTGCACTTGATCTGGCTACTACATTTTGTTTTTTACTCCTCCAAGTCACCAGATTTCCTCCTAAAAAGGTGCAATATCCAGAACTTGACCTTCGATCTACTAATGAACCAGCATAGTCTGCATCAGTATAAGCCTCTAAAACCATGTCTCCTCCTCTTTTGAATAGTATTCCTTTTCCTGGACTTCCCTTAAGATATTGTAGAATCTTGTTGACAGCTTGAAGATGCATTTCTCTAGGATCATGCATAAATTGGCTAACAACACTTACAGCAAATGCAATGCCCGGCCTTGTATGGGACAAGTAAATCAATTTCCCTACGAGCCTTCATCTACCACAGAATCTTCAGGAGCACTGCATAATCTATGATTATATTCAATTGGTGTAGCCACTGGTTTACACCCTAATTTTCCTGTTTCCTTCAGCAAATCAAACACATATTTTTGTTGGGAAATAAAGATTCCTTGTTTTGAGTGTGCCACTTCGATTCCTAAAAAATACTTTAATTTCCCAAGCTCTTTGATGTCAAATTCCTTGAGTAAACACTTCTTCAAATTTTGTAGCTCCTCTAAATCATCACATGTTACTATGATGTCATCAACATAAACCAATAATGTTGTCACCTTTCTTATTTTTGAATGTCGTATGAACAAGGTGTGGTCTCCTTGACTTTGTCGATACCCTAGCTTGATCATAACCTCTGTAAATCTTCCAAACCATGCACGAGGTGATTGCTTTAATCCATAGAGTGCCTTCTTCAGTCTACACACCATTTCCTTCTTGCTTTCAAAACCAGGTGGCACCTCCATATAGATCTCCTCATCTAACTCTCCATGTAAAAAGACATTTTTTACATCAAATTGTTGTAGGTTCCAATTAAAAGTTGCAGCTAATGATAATAAGATTCTCACAGGGGCAAAAGTCTCCAAATAATCAATTCCATAGGTCTGTGTATAACCCTTTGTTACCAAACGTGCTTTAAATCTTTCTATGGACCCATCTGACTTATATTTCACAGTAAACACCCATCTGCACCCAACCAACTTTCTCCCTTTTGGTAATTCCACAATTTCCCAAGTTTTGTTTTTCTCCAACTCTTCCATGTCAACCTTTATAGCTTTCTCCCACTCTCTGTTTCCTAATGTTTCAGACAAATTTTTGGGTATAGGAATTGTGTGGAGGTTACAAAGAAAAGTTTTATGACTTGTTGTGTGCAAGTTCTGATTCCTTTTCTGAGCACATTTGGAAGGTCAAGGTCATTAGCTTGGTTAGGTTCTTCTTCATGATCAATTTGGTTTGGTTTTTCTGATGGTTCAACATGTTCAAGATGGGTACTAGGAGCAGTAACCTTAGGAGATGATTGCAGCTGAGTAGTTTGATAAGTTAGCCTTTTTCTTCTGGAATACACCTGCAATGGTAGATTATTTTCTAGAATTCCATTATCTATATCTTGATTAGGAGACTCAATGAGTTCATTTGGATTTAGAGACTCGGGTGACCGAAGAAATGATGACGCAGCCAAGGATTTGGCACGACTACAAATAGAAAAATCAAATAGTGACAAATCTAGAGGTCCCTCTCCCTTCAATGACTCCCCCTGATTGTAAGAATGACCAAAAAAGGATTCACTCTCATCAAATGTAACATCAGCTGAAACAAAGAATTTCTTTGATGATGGTTGATAACACTTGTAATCTTTTTTAGTAGGAGAATATCCTATAAAAACACACTTAAGAGCATGTGGGTCTAATTTGCCTCTATTTTGAGAATGAATATGAACATAGGTAACACTCCCGAAGATTCTAGGAACCAATTTATTGGAAATTTCAAAACTCAGAAAGAAATTCCTAAGAGTATCAAGCGGACTTATAAAGTTCAGAATTCTTGATGGCATTCTGTTACTAAGATATGCAGCAGTTAGGACAGCTTCCCCCCAATACTATTTTGCTACCTTTTTGTGAAACAATAGTGATCTAGTAAGGTCGAGTAACAGACCATTTCTTCTCTCTGCTATCCCATTTTGTTGAGGAGTATTGACACATGAAGATTCATGAATAATTCCCTCTTTTTGGAAGAAAACAAAGAGGATTTGATTGAAGTAGTCTTTGGCATTATCAGATCGGAATCTTTTAATAGGCACATCATATTGGGTTTTGATTAGATTAAAAAAAGGTAGGAAGAATTTGACTAACATCTGATTTTTGCTTTAACAAATTGATCCACGTTACTCTTTTACAATCATCAATGAATGACACAAACCATCTAGCACCAGAAATATTAAGAACGGGAGAGGGTCCCCAAATACCACTATGAGTAAGAGAAAATGGAGTTTGACTTCTTTTGTGACTAATTGGATAGGAAACACGTTTGTGTTTTGCAATTTCACAATCATCACAATGAAAAAACTAACAATCAAATCTTTGAACAAAGCTGGAGACATCATTTTGATTACATAAAAGGAAGGATGACCTAACCGACGATGATAAAACCATACTTTTTCTTTATTGGACATAACAGATTCAGACAAGAATGAACTAGATAAGGAATTCTTAGTTGTATCTTCACCATTGTGGACATCCAGACAATAAAGAACACCTTTCTCACTAGCACGCCCAATCATCTCCTTCGTGTTCTGTTCCTGAAATAAGCAATATGAAGGAAAGAAAGTTACTTGGCATTTGGAATCTTTGGTGAGTTTCTAGATAGAAATGAGATTTGCAGATAACTTTGGGACATGAAGGACATCTTTAAGTATCAAGGATTTCCCCAGTGGTATGTCTCCTTGTCCAGCTACAGTAATAACTGAACCATCAGCTATAATTATTTTTTTATAGCTAGGACAAGGGGAATATGATATGAAAAGATGAGAGGAACTGGTCATGTGACCAGTTTCCCCGGAATCAACCACCCATATTGGAGAAAGTTTGTCTGAGACATTAGTAACAAAAGAGCAAGAAATACTTGTGAAGGCCAATGAACAACTACCTGCTGAAGTTGAGTGTGGATTTGTTTCATCGAGGGCTGCTACCTATATGTGCCTGCTTACCATCACTAATGTTTCTGTTTGGAGGTCTACCATTCAGTCTCCAGCATCTCTCTCGGGTGTGCCAATATTTTTTGTAATAGGTGCAATAAAGATTGTCCCTATTGAATGGCGGTTTGAATGAACCCGCAGGCTTGATGGTGCTCTAACATAGTGAAACTCCAGATTCTTTTGAACTTGTCCCTTTTGCTACAAGAGCTGATCCTTCATTAATTTGAGTTTCAAGCATAACACTCCTCCGTCCTTCTTTTGTCCGTATAATGGCCATTGTCTCATTCAATGATGGCAGATCTGCTTTTCCTAAGATTTGCACTGTCACGGAATCAAATTATGCATTTAGCCCTGCAAGAAAATCATAAATCCTTTCTTTTTCAATAAATCTTTTCAGAATTACAGCATCATCTTTACAACCCATTTGAATGCATTGATAATGATCCATTCCGTGCCATAACCCCTGTAAAAAGTTGGAATATTCAGTGACATGTCGAGCTCCCTGTTTTGCTGCAGAAAGTTTTGTTTTTATTTCATAGATCCTGGCAGCATCATGTACTTTAGAGTATGTCTCCTTCACTGCATCCCGAATTTCCTTAGCGGTGCTCAGAAACATAACGCTATCGCTTATTTCTGGAAGCATAGAGTTCCATAGCCAAGACATCACCATTGCATCATGTTCATCCCATGCATCAAACGTGGGGTCTTCTTTAGATGGTCTTGTACCAAGAAGGTGTCATATTTTCCCTTTACCCTTTAAAAAGGTACGAACCAATTGAGCCCATTTTAGATATTTTTTTCCATTCAACCGATAAGAGGCTTGAATGTTTTGCAAATCACCAGATGAATCTGTAGAGTTATCTCTACAGTTGCAGAAACATTTCCAGAGGCTGGAATAGTTGCAACAGTCACATTTTCTGGCATGGTTCTTGAATGGTTTCAATCTTTGGGCAGATAAAGATAGAAAGAAAGGATATTTCAAGACAAGATGGATGAAACTAGTAAGGAATAAGTCAAAAGCTCTGATACCATGTGGAATAAGATAGTTGAAATGTTTCATTCATATCTTTCTATGTCAAATACATGGCTTTATATACATGAGAGATTGTGGAACAGAATCACCTAGTTCCCATGAAATCTGAGATTCTATAAAATCATATATTTTACAAAAAAGGAGAAAAAGATATTCTAGATTACCACAATTATCTTTAAAATCTTAGAGGATCAAATCTTGATATGGAGAATATCCCCTATCAGCCAACAATATGTTCTAGTTCCAGTTGCATCATGTTAAGGCATATGGAAATAAACAATTGATGGTAAAGATGGAAAGCAAAAGACAACAGAAAAGGGTAGATGTTCACTAATGTATCAGCCAAACAACCCATAAGAATAAGTTTATTATTAAATAAATACGAAAAAAGAAACAAGACAAGGTGTTTAGCCTCCCCTATTTCATTTAGTGAGAATAGTAGCAAGCACTTATAGAATCAGGGAAAGATCCAAATTTTCCCAAAAGTGACAAGATTGAACCCCCGGGAGCAAATTCCAGCAATATATTTACTGATCATGCCTCACTTGCAGTGAAGCAATACTACAACAACAACATACCCAGTGTAATCCCAAAAGTTGAATCCGAAAAGGGTAGAATGTACGCAGACCTTACCCCTACCTAGGAAGTAGAGAGATTGTTTCCGGTAGACCCTTCACTCAAGGAAAAACATTTCAAAGCAAGTCGAAAAAGAAATAACGGGATCCCTGAGAAGCAAAAAACAAAAGAACAGTAAAACAACCTTCAACCACACCTTACCTAACTTGAGACAAAAATAGAACTATGCTCATGACTATATTGGAATGCGAGAAATTCTTAAAACTTAAATATCCAGTTCTTCTTGAAGCTCCCCAAACATGAGTCAGATTCTTAAAATTGTCAATTTTTCATATTGCGCCCACTGGAATTTCTTAAAGCAAGAAGCCAGGATCCTTGACGTAGAAGTCACAAAGTCATTTATGAGGGAAAAAGTAACTAACGTACTTGGCATTAGGAAATTTCTTCTTTAAATTTCATCTTCAGAAATCATTTTTGGATCATTTCCCATACTTTGTTGGGTAAAATAGTAAGTGACCTATGATGATTGTTCAAGGTGGAATATAGAATAAGAGGAGAATATTTGATGTTAAAAGTTGTCAACAACAACCAATTGTTAACTGAAACAAACCACATTTTGAAAGGCAAAAAAAATATTGTTCATATGTGATGGAAGTCAGTGAAAAATATTTCCTTTCTAGAAGACATTTCAACTATTCTATGTAACCAAATACTAGAAATTGATTTCGTCAATTAAAACATTCTCTTACAAATCATTCTCAACGCAATCCAAAGTTAACTAGTTTAATATTTATGCAACAATTTAACTCAATTTTGGTCGCCAGTATAAATTAGTCATAAACCTTCATCACCCCCCCACCCACCTAAAGGAATAAGGAACAACATTAAGCTATTAGATCAATCAAAATCTCTTATTTTCCTTTGAAGCACCATTAGCGAATCCAAATTTCAGCAGCATAATGCACATATTTCCTTTTCCATTAGTGATCAAGGTAACAAAAAGATGACTAAGAAGAAGCAGTTAAAGGGGAAATTTAACCTCCTTGATAGCGACTTGGCGAGTAACTCTCGAGAATCAACATTCATCCCCATATAGACCTTCCAAAAGCACCACATTTTGCAATGGACGGAAGACCGCAGATTCGAGTCTGTCTCCCTAATTGATTTGAGTAAGCTGGAACCAATCTTCGCCTCCAAAGATCTGTCATTTTCCATTTTTTGAGAGAATTGGGAGAAGAGGACTAAGACTTTGAGGAGTGGAAGAGATAAAATTGTTCTTCATCCAGAATTTTCACTTGGAACCATTATTTTGAACCCCTAAAATACTGTAATCTTATGACATAATTTAGGGGTTCAAAATTAATATATATATATATACACATCAATGATGACAGGAACATGAACTTTCAAGAATTAGCATTTGAATAGAAATTGTGATCAAGCGAAACACATGCACTATTATTGGTAGCAAAAGCCACAGGCACGCCTAGCTAAGAGTGCATATTTACTTCAACTCGGAACAAAATACTTTTTATATATTTTTCTTTGGGATCACTTTTACTTGTCCATGGTATCAAAAATAGATATTCACTTTTACTTGTTTAGATAATAAGAGTTGTTTACCGTTTTGTACTTATTATACCTTGTATGAGAGATGCCTATTGTTGGAGGCACTGGACTCTTTAGGTTTGCTAGAGGCTATGCATTGGCTCATACTTTTTGGTTTGATGTCAACACTGGAGATGCTATTGTGGAATACAATGTGTTTGTTCAACATTATTGAAGTGAGAATTTGTGCTTATAAAGTAGTAGTCACAGGCACAATGACTTTACTTTTTCTTAATTGTTCCATCTTTTTAATATTTTTTTTACTTTTTCTGAATGTTCTAAAGTGATGTCTTATTTATATGAAAGAGTTTTGCTACTAATGTTTTATCAATTCACCAAGAAATCTATGAACTCCAAGCACAGTAGATAGAAAAACTTCTCAATTAGTGGATAAAGTATCCAGAAACACTTGGTAATGTATATAATCAAAGAGAAACCAAAACTACATAGTTTTTTTGGTTCACTTGCACAGAAGTAGATGAAAATTGGACAGCCTACGGGTACATAAGACCATCATGAAAAAGTTTGATTTCTATAATAACTATCATGTCGAAATTCATTTGTTCGATCAAACTATCAATTCTTGTTAGAATCTGTTTAGTAGCTGCTCTCTATTTCCTTTCTCCAAGGAATTTGTCAATATTACCATACCAATTCCACTGGAAACATAGACCAACAACACGTAATATTCCAGCAGCTATCACTTCGATAAATGCCATCAGGAATGATCTCTGAGGAGATAGACCAGAAGTTGCTAGGGAAAGAAAGAATCCCTCAAAGTTGCAGGGGACAATGAAGTTTCCTGATTTAAGGCCATTCAAAGCTTTCTTTGCAACCTCATCAGCTTTCATGGAACCAGAAGAAGCTGCTAGTATACTAGTCAACTGTGGCCTCCTCTTGTTCTCTGCAAAAGGATTAAACTTAAATTATTGCTAATGTAAACTGATTAACATTCAGGTAAGTTCAAGCACCTATCGGGTACATTCGACATTGTGCACATGAAATATTGGGGGTACAACACACACAATGATGTTGATGTCTCCCAAGGTTCAATATTAGTGCATACATATCTCCATGTGCATTCATCACAGTTCTTTTTTTTTTTTGGATTGGTAAATAATGCACTATTAACTAAGATAGAAAGAGCACTAAGCAGGTTCACACAAAAAAAGCAGCTACATGAGTCAGGATTAAATAGAATACAGAGAAAAAACTGAGAAACTAAAATATACAAAATAAAACAGAACAATATCACAGCCTAAATATCATAACAAAGGAACTCTATAACTCGCATAAGCATGTCAACCCCTTGACCACATTCTTTTATAGTAAAACGAAGCCCATACACATTAAGCTTCAAACTGTTCTAGACCTGTATTATCTAAATAGATCTAAAGACATTGAAATGCAGCATTTAACATCCTGTCGGGTTCTACAGAATCTTCATGGCATTTCAAGATTTTACATAACCTATTGAATTGCTATAAAGGATAGCTAATATGTGCAGTACATCATGAGCTAATCAAAGAAAAAATATTTTCTGGCTTTGTTCCTTGAAACATAAAGAACAAATTGGCAATTTGTGCTATCCCATGCAGTTCTCAATAATTGGTAAAAAGACCAGTTCTATCATCATTTTTATTGTGAACTAATCAACTTGCTTGATCCAGACAATTTTGTGGTCTCTGAAGGAAGATAAAGAAAAAGATATTAAGGAAAAGGATATATAACTAACATATCAACTTAGAATCAGAGGTAGATCGTAGTATTTAGCATTAGTGGATTCCAACTGGGTATGGTGATATTACATATTTAAACTTTTTGCATAGATTTTATTGATGATAACCTTCTCTTTTTTACATAGACAAACATGATGCAAGTAGAAAGCAGTGTGTTTGTTCCCCCTACCCCCCCCCCCCAACATGTAGCATAGAATCTAATTCGTGCATTGTGACATGTAGTGATAACAACCAGAAGAAACAGAGTAGGATTTGTTCAGGTCCAACCTTCAGCAAATCCAGGAGTTTCAGTGTCCGGGGGAAATATTAGTGATACGTGAATATTTTCACCAATTACTTCCTGCTGCAGTGCTTCTGCCAGTCCTCTGAGGCCGAACTTACTGGCTGAATAAGCTGTATAACCATATATCCCAACCTAAGACAAAACAAAATACCAAATAAACCAAATCAGCTAAGAAAAAACATTATAAAGTACACTAATGCAATTGTATGGGAAAAGAAGTTCACCTGATTCTACTATATTTTATCACAGACTGCTTCCAGTCTTTCAGGTTAAACTACTATTTGAGAAAACATTTCAGTGGTGGCTAACGATACACATTATCTCTTTATTATGTGAGCATCACAGACCAAGCTCCAGTCCTTCAGGCTAAACTACTATTTAAGGAAGCATTTGTCGTGGTGGGTCTTCCAGTTAATTTTTTTAGGGAAAAGGCTCAAATATGCCATCGAACTTTCAGAAAAGGCTCATTTATGCCATCCGTTAAAAATTTGGCTCATCTATGCCATTACCGTTTAAGAAAAGGCTCATTCATGCCATTATTTTTTAACGGTGGTTTTGCAAAACCAATTTTTACACGTGGCTAATTATAATTCAGCCACGTCATTATTTTTCAAATTTCTGAACAAACATTTTGTTTGTTCAGAAATTTGATTTTTTATTATAAAAAAAATAATGACGTGGCCGAATTATAATTGGCCACATGTAAAAAATGGTTTTGCAAAACCACCATTAAAATGTTTGTTCAGAATTTTAATTTTTTATTATAAAAAAAATAATGACGTCGCCAAATTATAATTGGCCACGTGTAAAAAATGGTTTTGCAAAACCACTGTTAAAAAATAATGGCATGAATGAGCCTTTTCTTAAACGGTAATGGCATAGATGAGCCAAACTTTTAACGGATGGCATAAATGAGCCTTTTCTGAAAGTTCGATGGCATATTTGAGCCTTTCCCCAATTTTTTATGATGAATACACGTAAATGTGAATGCATAGAGGGAAACGAAATTAAATAAATTGGACAATTGTGATGATCAACTCTAACTTATTTTCATTGTTTCCCCAAAAACTCCTAGATGAGATAAAAAATAAAATTGCAATAGAGATTAGATATCAATCAGAACAGAAGATGAAAAACGCTCCTGCTGAAAGTGTCTCCATGCTAAAGTCTTCATATTTGTGTACTAATGAGAGTACTGCAAAATCATAAGATTGTCCACACTTTCTCAAACTACCATCCTCAAAGAATAATGAGTTCCAAACTTTAAGTGAGTCAGGTACATAAAAAAACTACTTCTTTCTAATTCTAAATAAAGGGACGAAACTAGCAAATGCATTTCATTGTCTTTTGCTGTTCAAAAGACACTACTTGAAATGCATTTGCCAGTAACTGTAGCATGAAAAAGTTAATAGGAAGTGCTTATCTGCAAATGTTGATACCATAGTAGTTACGAGTTCAGATACATTTGTAATAGTATTATAGCTCTCAACTACTCCGGGTGCTTCTAGTTTAGAATTTTACAGTATTAGATGGTAAATGAACCTACGATGCTAAAACTGAAAGTATTAATAGGATATTTAACAAAAGAAAACTCCAATATCCTTGGTGGACGTAAGCAAATGGGTAAAGTAAGTAGAAAATAGAAAACCGTCCAACATGTTACAGACTCCAGATTTAAGAACCAATAGCACAAATCATATCTTGACTAAATCTGGTGAATTTTAGAGATTGAGATAGACTTTATAATGCTTTGTTATTCTTTAATCATCTCAGACTGTATGACACTAATTTTACCTTCATTTCTCAATCTATTTATACCAGAAAACTGGGGTAAGATCTTCGAAAATTAACAACAAATATAAACAGTGATCATAGTACGACGTCATTTACATTGTTATCAAGTTCAAACCATATTTTGGTTCTGAACAATGCTCTCATTTCAACGTATTGTGATAGTCATACCAGAGGCCAATCTTTATTATAATAATAAGACAGGTTAAGCTCACAACAGAAATATACTCTGGAGCAGTTTAGACTTTCATGTCCTTATCTCAAAACTAGTTACTCCTTCTCCTGCTTACTATAGCTGTTACTAAGCATTTTTCTTTGACTAACATCTAACCTCAACCTAAATTCTTACATGGCAGATAGCAGAAGTGGTTGAAGAGATGTATTCAAGTTAACCAAAAGAGTATAATGCAATCAAGCATGTTCATAAATTACCGCCAAACATGCTCTTGATTTAGTGCAAACTACACACAAGAATACATTAGCCCCTAATGTCCTTAAGTCCACCGGTCTACCCACTTGGCGGCAATGCTAGATTACTTTACTATTTGTTTCATTACAACAGAAAATGTTTGAAGAAATCCTCTTTTGGTTTTTGGTTACCTTACAAAAATATAATTCTCCCACATACTTCCACCAATATGGGAAACTGACTAATACGGAACTTAGTATCTAAGCTAGAAATTACCTGAAGTGTGTGAGAGCTAATTTTGGTGGGAAAGTTTGTTAAGTTGGCCTTTTCTTATCCTAGTTTAATTTCCCATTTCCTTTTATTTCATTTTCAGCACACTTCATGTGAGCATAGCTGGTAGTATAAAAGCTCAATCAAACACTTGTATTGCATCATGATAAATGATAATACAAATTGCTAATTTCCTTCCTAAGCTTCTCCTCATGTATGCCCTTTTCTCTCATTTTTCTCTTCTTCTTTTTTGATGAAGTAAGAAGTTTCATTAAAAGCATCAAGAAGATGAGCAAAAGGGGAGTACATTTGAGCTAACAAAAGAGACTTGTGTTACATTCCTTTCTTCTCTCTCCTCTGTTCTTCGATACCAACAATTAGGTATCAAATGGTATCAAAACATTGATCTCTTGGGGCTGTGTTCATGGAGAAGAACACATCAACATGATGGAAAATCGGGTGGATTTGGCTGCACGACTTGCTGCTATGGCTGCTAGTCAGAAGGAATTAATGAATCGAAAAAACCAGATGGAACAACGACTGTCAAATTATTTAAAATGATAAGTGAACTGAAGGAGGCTATTAATGGCCTTCACCTGCAGAACAAACAAAGAGAAGCTCTTTCTCCCCAAGAGCAGCACTGAAGCTATTCTGCAGACAGAGAAAAAATCTCAAGCTGGATCGGTCTCTGCCAGCGAAATCACTGGACTAAATAAAATTAGAGAACTAGTTCAGAAATGAACGATTGTGAGATGTTTGAAGGAATGACCCAAGGATTTATAGCAGATATATCGGACCAGCAACACACTATGAATATCCGTAAGAACATGGAACTAAAAAAAGTTTGTCGATGCTCTCCACATTCGTAATAACCACAAAGCCGTCCGGTCGCCGAAAACTAGGGACAATGAAAAATCTGATCAGAGAGTTTAATTTGAGGGAGAACTTGATTCTATTATTCTTCATCGATTAGAGAGTTTAATTTGAGTACTGTTCACTTGAACATCCCTATAAACATGCATCAAGTTGAGAGAACTAAAATTGCTTACCACATTCGATCAAATGCTTGAAAGCAGTGGCGGATGTAAGAATTGTGTAATAGGTAGGGACATGATTACTCAAGGTGTTTTGTTTCATTTTCCATTTGACCCTGGTCAAAATGTGCTTACTAGCACCTCTAGTAATTCACTGCTTGGTGGTTACTGTGAAAATAAATAGATGCACTATGCAGTCACATGTTTGGGACAACACCTGACAAAATTATTGTTTCCTGGAAAGTGATGATCTCCTGCTATACCAGACGTTTATGGTGTCATGAAGTTGAGAGTGTATTTCCTGGTTATTTAGGATATATCCAGACCAACACAACAGAGATTCAAATGATTTGGCGAAATATGGAAAATAAGTGGCATAATTACTGGTAAATCTGAAGAAATCAGCTTGAGGGTACCATTGCAATTCTTGTTTAGCTGGTTGCTCAAGAGTGAGGTGTCATAGTCAAACACATGAAGATTTTGATTTGTGTACCGAGTGCTTCAACAGTAGCAAATTCGAAGTTGACATGTTTCCTTCAGATTCCATTTCTATTGACCTTGTTGAGGAAGAACAAACAACAAATGATTCATGGGATGTGCCTACAGAATCTTTTTTTTTATGAAGTAGATGTGCCTAAAGAATCTACAACTGTTGATGGCAGCACACATTTTGAGATTGCAACAATAAACCCAATGTAATCCCTCGCCCAATTTTTTTGGGCCTACCTCTACCCCTCCTAAAGCTCTCTACGGCCAAAATCTCACACCTCCTTACCGGGGCATCCACACATCTCCTCTTCACATGCCCGAACCATCTCAACCTCACTTACTGCATCTTATCTTCCATGGGGGCCACTCCCACCTTGGCACGAGTATCTTCATTCCTAATCTTATCTCTCTTGGTATGCCCACACCATCCTAGCATCCTCACCTCTGTTACTCTCATCTTCCGGGAATTGGACTTCTTGATTGGCCAACACTTTGCACCATATAGCATAGTCGGTCTATAAAACTAAAAAGAGCTAAAAACCTGGTCAAGCTTTTAAGACAATCCAAGCACCATCTAAGGCTTTCTTCATTCTCCTTTCTTGGTTTTTAATGCATGTAGTTAATCAAAAATCAAGATGACATCAAAAGTAGGAGACTATTTTTCAAGTACGGTATAGACACCAGGGGAACAATATAAATCAAACATTACATTTCAATTTTATTGTCATATTTATATATAAGCCTAAATTAAAACACATACGGCAAGATACATTCAGATGCCATACTATGAAAAGAAATGCAAAATCATGTATTCCATCAAGTCGTATGATAATATTTAAACACAAGATGCATATAAATGTCTAAATCTAGCACAAAATTACATAAAATTGAAGATAAGTTATTTTCAATGTTAAATAGACCTGTATGTAACGGTATGCAATGAGGTTCAGTGTTCATTTAAGCCCACTATTATGTTTGCTTATCTTCAACCATTTCTGTTTCTTTTTTACCGTGGACTATGATGCTCATATAGAATACAACAATTTGTCAGCAAAATATTTTTTTGCATTTTGGGCTAAACTTAGATTGGAGTATAGGCCACCATTAGGAGCTCAACTATTTCTAGTCCAACTCAGAACTCATACTTGGGTATACTAAAAACATGAACTCTCACAATTAGCATCATACTGGAGATCAAAGTACCTATACTTAAAAAACCGCTTACTGCCTTGCCAACTATTTTTTGCTCTGCTCTAATTTTTTCCATTCTCGTCTCTATATGGTGAACTAGTTATCCGACGGAATTAATTCTGAGTGGAACAGAAGACCATTGAAATTGATACTTGAACCGAAGGTAGAACATACCTGGCCAGCTTGTGAAGACATGATAGCGATGGACCCAGGTCCACGGTCAGCCCTATTCTTCATTCCAGGCAAAGCAGCTTTAATCAAATGAAAAGTCCCGGTCAAGTTGACATCAATCATAAACTTGATCTCCTCAATATCTTGAGTCTCCAATTCTTGAGGTACAAAAACTCCCTGATTGCACACCAACACATCGATTGGTCCTGCCTCTTCTACAGCCTTCTTGACAGCCTCGTAGTCTCTCACATCAGCGCTGAAAATGGCCACGTCAAGGCCAGTAGAAAGCCGAATTGACTCCTTCGCATCTTCGAGTCTACCAATGTTACGAGCAAGTATTGAAACTTTTGCACCTTCTGAAGCAGCCTGTTGAGCTAGAGCTAAACCAATACCGCTTGAGCCGCCAGTGATGAAGACATGGCGATTTTTAATTGGAACTTTGACGGGGCGTGGTCGGACGATGAAGGCGAGGAAAATTAGGAGGGATAGAGAGAAGAAAGGGAGGAGGAGAGAGAAAAAAGCAATGCTCAAGTCCGCCATAGACGAATAGTTGCAGAAAAATCTTAGGTTGCCTTTGGACCTGCAATACGAAGATCAGCGCGATTCAGGATATGAGCTTTGGAATTTCAAATCTGATTTCAATGAATTCAGATCAATGATTTGGGATTTCACCATTGCAAAAATTGTTAGAAGGTAAGTTTTAACACAACCACCAAACAATGTGTTCCTTTTTCATTTCAAGAAAGCTATGTATCCTTTTGTCTTACAAGGAATGAGTGGGTGGGGAAAGGAGGTAAGAATTTTAAACAAACAACAATATAGCTTTCCATTCATGAACCTACGAAAAGCTCAACTCTGATAACGTAGGACTATGGAGTATGAGAAACCAGAGAGCTTGAGCGTTGGAAGAACAAAGAAAGTCGGCAAAGTAATCAAAAAAATAGGAGACACGTCTAACACCGAAGAAGAGAATACTTTGTCAGGTAAATGTACACTCATTAGCATCGCAGATGCACCACATGTAGGTAGAGAAGACAAATACTACAGCAAAGTAAATCATTCGTCACATGTCATGAAGTATAAGTAACAAGGCCAAGCAAGACAATAGTATATGATCAAAAGTCAAAACTATACATAAAAGCACACTTTAATACAATCTATGTTGCCATAATCGGGATCATTGAGAAATGCAGCCACATTCTAGTTAGAGCAGAGTTGGAATTTTTAACTACTCAAATTATAGTGTTTATAGCTGGTTCCATATACCAAAATTGGTAAAGCAGTGTAATTTGGATCTTCTGATGCATTTCTTCATCCACCATAAATTTTATTCTATTTCTTTCATTCCAGGTGTGGGATAAGACAAACAGGTGCATTTTTAACTGGTGCAGCTCCTAATGGTCTATTTGGACTTGGTATTGAAAATATATCTGCCCAAAGCATGTTAGCAAGTAAAGGTCTTGCTGCAAATTCTTTCTCTATGTGCTTTGGACCTGATGGTATTGGAAGAATAGTTTTTGGAGATAAAGGAAGTCCAGGCCAAGGAGAAACACCACTCAATCTTGATCAACCATAGTAAGTTGTCACTTTGATTTTCTGGTTTTAACGTTAATGGAAGTGAGAATTCAACTGAATATGTATTTACTAGTTCTCTCTCTCTGAATGCAGCCAACCTTATAACATCAGCCTGACAGGAATAACAGTAGGAAGCAAGATCACTGATTTTGATTTCAGAGCCATTTTCGACTCTAGCACTTCATTCACATACTTGAACGACCCAGTTTACAAAGTCATTACAGAAAACGTGAGTGAGAAACTAATTGTATGAGTTATCTATGGAGTGTGTTCTTTGTATTTTAAAACTGAATAATTTGCTTCTTTTGCAGTTCGATTCTGAAGCAAAAAGGCCGTGTATTCAACCTGATGGCGAAATTCCTTTTGAGTACTGCTATGGGATCAAGAAAAAGAAGAGGTTGACTGAATAATATGTTAAATGGGTGGTTATTTAGTTATATTATGTTTGTGTTCAGATCATAAGGCCTCCAGTATGTGTTCACCCAGAAAGAATTGAATCTTCGTCAAAGGAGATGACTTAAATTCCTCAAAGACTATGACATGAATTTGCTTTACCATCCAGGGAAGGCCAATGTACTGGCCAATGCTCTCAGCAGACTGTCTATGGGTAGTGTAGCACATGTTGATGAAGGAAAGAAAGAGTTAGCCAGAGATGGTCACCAGGTTGCTCACTTAGGAGTTTGCGGACACGTCAGATGGTGGTGTGATAGTTCAGAATGGATCAGAATCCTCATTGGTAGTGGAGGTTAAGGAAAAGCAGGATAGTGATTCTATATTACTTCAGTGGAAAGGTGTAGTTCATCAGCAAAAAGTTGAGGTTTTCTCTCAAGGGGGAGATGGTGTACTTCGTTACCATGGTCACTTATGTGTTCCAAATGTGGGTGAGTTGATGCAGCAGATCAATCAAATTAAACAAAACAAAAAATAATGAAGTTACTGCCACTTAATAGTAAAGGGATAAAGGGACACCATTCATGATAAATTATTTTAAAAGCCTAACATTTCTATCCCTTAAATAAAAATGGCAACAAAAGATAACAAAACAATACATCAAGCTTTTAGCACAATTCGCATACCAAAAATTGGAGGAATTATCCTATAGCACACAAACGAAAGAGAATCTACTGATTTAGACATGAATCAACAAAATTTGATTCAAAACAACAACTAAACTAAAAAAAAATCAACTAATTTTAAAACAATGAAACTAGTAATACAATGTAAACAATCAATCACCATATTCATAAGAAACTATCACCTTATACCTTTAGGGGTTGTTTGGTTTGAATATGAGTTATGATGGGATAAGTTATGTTGGGATTAATTATGATGGGATAAGTTGTCCTGGGATTATTTCTTATTGAGTGTTTGGTTTGTTAAATTCAAAATAATATATATTGATAAATTTTAAGAACAAGTTGTTTGTTTACAAAATTACCCTTCACTTTATTTAAATTTTTTAAACTTTTCTTTGTGAGCTTTAGTTATTCATTTTTTAAAATAAAACTTTTATTTTATTTAACTTAAATATTTTTGTTTATGTATTCCCATGATAAGTACCATGTGTATTTAAAAATATAACTTTTTTCTTATTTAGCTTAAAAATAGAACTTCCCTCTTAAGTTTATTAAAGAGAAGAAAATTT
>JAJOOS010000908.1:0-34322 GCA_029582725.1 Solanum chiquidenum | reverse complement strand
ACGCCACATATATTATGCACGATTAGAGAAAAACTACAGGATCTTACATTGGGTTTTCCTGAAAGTGTCACCTATGAAAGGGGTGATGAGATTTGGCAAGAAAGGGAAGCTCAGTCCTAGATATGTAGGCCCTTACAAGATCTTGAAAAGAGTTGGTAAAATGGCTTATGAGTTAGAGTTGCCAACAGAACTAGTAGCAGTGCATCCGATTTTTCACACTTCGTTGTTGAAAAAGTGTGTGGGTGATCCAGCATCTATTGTACCTTTAGAAAGTGTGGTTGTGAAAGATAGTCTCACTTATGAAGAGGTACCAATTGAGATTCTTGATCGTCAGATTCGAAGGTTGAGAAACAAAGAAGTCGCTTCAGTTAAGGTTTTGTGGAGGAGTCAGTCCGTAGAGGGAGCTACTTGGGAAGCAAAAGCAGTTGTGAAGGCCAAGTATCCTCATCTCTTTCCTTCCGATTCCACTCCAGCTTGAGGTAATAGTTCCTCTCTAGTTTTTCAGTTATTCATGCGCAGATTCAGTCTTAGTATCATGTTCCTTCAGTTTGTACTTGCATTTTCAGCGTATTTGCATTGTCCCTAGAACTTAGTTTAGTCAGAAATCAGTTTCTAGTAAATAGTAGTAGGGTTTGTAGTTCTTTCCCTCCCTATCCAAATAGTTTAGACTTCATTCGAGGACGAATGTTTCCAAGGGGGAGATAATGTAACACCCCGTATCCGAAAATAGACCAAACCAACATATTTTCAAAAGTTGCAGGTGCAACCGACGGTTGCCACCCACGGACCGTAGGGTGACCCATGGTCCATCCGGGTGGTCCGTGGATGGCCACCTGTAGCCCTCCCCAAATCCAATCATCTGAAGGCGATCGACGGACTGACGGGACGAATCGTGGATCAGTCCACGGATCGTCGATCAGTACGTAGGTCGAGACCCTCAGGACTCCCAGAACCCATCATCTGAAGTCGATCAACGGACTCATAGGATGGATCGTGGATCATTTCACAGATCATCGATCAGTCCGTAGGTCGAGACCCTCAGGACCCCCAGAACCCATCATCTGAAGTCGATCGGCGGACGGACAAGAAGGATCGTGGATCAGTCCATGGATCATGGATCAGTCCGTAGGTCGAGACCCTCAGGACCCCTAGAACCCATCATATGAGGACAATCGACGGACTGACAGGACAGATCATGGATAAGTCCATGGACCATCAATCAGTCCGTAGGTGGCTTCAACAGATTTTAAGTCAGGGGTCGTTTGGTATTTTCCTCATGCGTTGGACCCCTAAACTACGTCGTTTAACCCTTAAACTACGTAGTTTTGGTTAGTTTTAGCATAGTAACTTAATTAGAACTTACCCTAGCCAACTCATTCTCCAAAAAATCATCAAGTTGAATGAAAAGAAGGAGAAAGAATCGACCAAGCCCTAGTTCAAGAATACATCGAGTTTTCTTCAGTTCCTGCCCTGAAATCGAAAAATTTCTCCGTAAATTTCGTCACCAGGTATGTGAGATTTCACTAGTGGGTTCTTTCCACCCATTAGGTCCCTAGATTTCAGTCAAAATCTTGATTCCCTTAATATTATCTAGATTTAGGGCTTCTTGAATGTTAGAAATTGTTGGGTTTTAGCTGTTAGAATGATCCAAATTAGATTATCATGTTATTGCTTAGTTTCTTGTATGATATTCAGAACCCTAGCTATGTAGTTCTTTTAGTTCATAAATTACACATGCTAGGTCAGTGATTTCACGATATACATATTTCAGTTTACGAATGTCACATTATTAGTCATAATTGTTGCATTCTCAGAGAGTGCATGTCAACATTTTGAGCTATCCATTATTACAGAAATTCAGTCATAAATTGTTAAATAGACTCTAATTGAGAGTAACTTAATACCGAATGGACTAGGGTTCAATGTACCCAAATAGTTCCAGAACTACGTGCCCTCGTAGGTTTATAAGTCCTTTCTGTGGGCATTATATTTTAGTGATCATGTCAGTCATGCCTCTATACCTCTATTGGGTCCTCTCGATGGGGCGTATACATCGGACTCTACATTAGCTCGTGTGATTTTATGTTGGTTATTAGTAGTTCCCTTATAGTTAGATTCTATTGCATTGACCATGTTATCACTTACAATCAGATTTCAGTCTCAGCATGTTATAAACTTGGTCATTGCATTCAGTTAGTTCATGTTCAGTATTCTCAGTTTAGTATCATGCTTATCTCTTATCATTGCTCAGATATATGCTTGTTCAGTTATGTTTTTATTCAGCTTTATTCTATCATGCATGCTCAGTACCTTTCAAGTACTGACGCATACTCTACGCTACATCTTCTCGTGATGTAGGTTCAGGTCCTCAGCTTCCAGATCACGCATATATCGGTTCCCGATCTTCAGCTCAGCAGCATCAGTGATGAGTCCTCATTCTCTGAGGACGAAAAACATATTTCCTTGTCTTTTAGTCTTAGTTTCAGTTTTGCTAGATTTGGCTAAGGCATGTTCCAGCACTTCTAGTCAGTTAGAGTCTATTTTCAAACATAGTTAGTTTCAGCTTTAGTATTTGAGTTTGACTTTTCAATTATTGTTAAACTCTCAGTTTTCATACATTCAGACAGCATATGGGTATTCCCCATCATTCCAGTTATCTTATGATTTAGCTTCCGCACAATATTTTTCTTACTTCAGTTTATTTAGTATGCTTCTGATATGCCAGTAGGGTTAGCTTGGGGTCACTCGTGATCCTAGGTCCCATGTCCGCGTCCAGAGAGTAGCCTCGGGGTGTGACCCTGATACAAACTCATTTTGACTTTAAGAAACTATGCTAAAGGAGCCTTAAATGAGCTAGAGTCATGATGTTTATGAGAATTTAAAGCGTCCTTAGTGATTTCTATTCAAGCTAGCTTTTCCTTAGACGAAAATGTGACTAGTACTTGCGAAGAATATGAAGTGAAAGGTGGTGTACTTACCAATTTCCTTTACCCTTTTCCCTTTGTTCGCTTTGGTTGATTTTTTTATTTATCGACTCCGGGCTGTTTCGGGCCTGGACCCAATTTCTTATTTTTGTGAGTAAATAATTTGATTTTAGCAATAAAATGATTCTTTTGGCCTGCTTTAATTTAAAATTAAAATAGATTTTGATTCTTAAATCTTTTCTGAGCTATATTAAAATTTCTAATATTTAAAATTTTAAACTTTTAAAATTAATTATAATTGAAAAAATTTAAAAATTGCTCCTTGTTATTATTTATATAAGAATATCACGTGTTTCATTGTTTAGGTTTAGAGTTGTTCACTTAGGGGTCGTTTGGTAGTTGGATAAAGCTACATCTAGTACATGGATAACAAAATTATCCATGTATTAATTGTATACCATGTTTGGTTTGTAAATAGGATGAAAGTTATTCATGTATTAATTTTATACAATGTTTGGTTGGTAGGTTTCCAAATATTGTATAAAAGTTATTCATGTATTAATTTTATACAATGTTTGGTTGGTAGGCTTCCAAATATTGTATAAAAGTTATTCATGTATTAATTTTATACGATGTTTGGTTGCCTTTTTTTGTAATCCTACTGTAGACACTGAAATTTTGCGGATTGTACAAGACATGTTCAATTCGAATTGGGACTCTGAAAGGTATGTTCAGTTTCGATTAGAATTTTCGGAGGCTACTCAACCCTAAACCCTAGTTTATGCCTATATAAAGGGTACTAAATTCCCTTAAAAAACATCTCAAAATATCTCATAAACTCTTGGGTAATTTTAAAGATCAAGATCTCGAATATTCCGAAAATTGATGGAGTATTCATATAGAGGTCAAATCTAAATCATCTTAGTTCGAGAAATACGCCACTAACGGCCTTCGAATCATGGATAAATCTTAGGAGAGTAGAATCAAGGGAGGAACAGAATTGTACCCGCATATTTATCAATAAAATTATGTTTCTTCAAATTTTATTTGTGTGATTTATTTATTTTCTATATGTTTAAAATTTGTTGCAAACACCTACATAATTAATACTTGTATAACTTATGAGGGAATTTATGTATAATTTATGTGGGATAGAAGGGTGAAATAAGTTATGTGTGTTAGTTATACATGTATTAATATAGTAAATTACATATTTACCCCTATCAATTTACTTTTAAATATATATTAATTTACAACAAATCAAATAATTAATACAAGTAAAAAAAAAACTACGAGTTTTTTGCTTTGATATTTTCGTCGTCTTAATTGCTTAATTACTTTTAGTTTCTTTGCTTAATTTTTTGTTAATTGTTTTCTTTGGTGGCAAGGTAGTGTCTATTAATTGTAATTAATTTCTTTGCATAATTTCTCTACAACGCACTTTCATTACAAGTTTTAATTGTTTTAGTTATTGTATTTATTTATTTCAATTCAAATTACCTATTGCTTAATTGGTTAATCATATTGAACAAAAAATACTTAATTACTTTTAGTTATTTGTTATTGACTTTATTGTTTTTAGCTTTTGGTATTTATTTAATTTTAATGTGTTATTTATATAATTGGTTATTTTAATGGTTATAATAAATATAAGCTTACTAATTATTTTTTTGCGATTAAGAAATAAAAATTAGCTCGTTAATGTATTGTAATCTCTACATAACTAAACTTTGCATAACTAATACATACATAACTAATATATGTATTACTAAACCTTGCATAACTAGACACCACATAACTAATACATACATAACTAATACATGTATAACTAAACCTTGCATAACTAAACCCCGCAAGACTAATACATGTATAACTAAACCCTGCATAACTAATACATGTATAACTAAAACTTGCATAACTAATACATGTATAACTAATACCCACATTGCTAATACTTGCATAATTTTATCCAGCTTAGGAGTCGTTTGGTAGTTGTATAAAACAAGTCTTATTCATATTAGAGTATGTTTAACTTATATGACGTTTGGTAGGTGGATAAGAAAAAAGTTATTCATGTATATAATTAATACGACGTTTGATAGGTGGATAAGAAAAAAAGTTATTCATGTATAAAATTAATACGACATTTGGTTGACAATTTTGAAATTTGTTTAACTAATACATGTATAAGTTATGAGAAAATTTGTGTTTATTTATGTAGAGTAGAAGGTAAAATAATTAATACGTGTATAGCTAATACATGCATAACTAGTACATATATAACTAATATCTGCATAACTAATACCCACATTATTAATACCTGCATAATTAATACTCACATTATTAATACCTGCATAATTAATACTCACATTACTTAATACATGTATAATTAATATCCACATTACTCATATTTGCATTACTAATACTCCCTTTGTCCCTAATTATTTGTCCACTTTTCCTTTTTTAGTTTTCCCTAATTACTTGTCCATTTTGACAAATCAAGAAAGGACAAAATATTTTTACCTATTATACTCTCAATTAATTACTTTGAAAAAGATAGAACTTCTTGAAAATCTTAAGTTTTTAATTCATCAACTTCATAATTAATAGGGGTAAAATGGTAAACTCACTATGTCAATAATTGCTTTCTTAATAGGTGTGTCAATTCAAAAGGGGACAAGTAAAAGGGACGGAAGGAGTACCACATTACTAAGGAACCATTTGACCATAGATTTCTCAAGTCAAATTTGGGAGAAAATTTGGCAAATAGCGTTTGTCCATACAATTTGTCATTATTTGACAAATATTTTTGGCAAATATACCCAAATCCACACATACTAGGAAAAAATTAGTATTTGGGCCAAACCTTATTATTTGGGAGCTTTTAAAAAATTAAATTCTACACTAATTTTTTATCTTTTACAATAAAACACCCTCTATAGTTATTGTTTGCACTGTATTACATAATTTTTTTACGTGAACAACGAAGCAGTGATTGAATATTCAATGAATATGAAAGTGATGATATGGTTGAAAATGATGAACAATCGACTCAAGGTAACAAAATCATTAGCTTTGTCTACTTCATGATGTATGGAATGATGTTTGTTGCACTCGCTCCGAACTACCACATCGCTCCAGTGCCATGGACACTACTTGTTATTTGCTACAACGAAGATCCAATTAACTTGTTGCAAAGTCATGAATCTTGTTACATCGACGTTCTATCTTGCTATGTAATACAAACCTATGGTTAATTTTGATAGTTTTTTAAAACTTAGGAGTATAAATCATATTTCTTAAAAAAAGTGAAATATGTTTTCCAAATACTATGGCCAAACACATGGTGAAATTCACCCAAATAATATTTGCCAAAAATATATGAAAATTTATGGCCAAGCGCTAGCTAATATTTGTGCTACTCTATCCATCTACCGAACTACCCCTTAAGGATTAGGAAGTTATCACTATTAAATTTTGGAAAACTTTCAAAAATAGCAAACATTAGACACTCTGTAGCTATAATTTACTTAATTACTAACAATAGCAAAATGTTGGGGGAGGAGGAAGGAGAGAGGCGAGCGAGATATGAGAGAGAGAAGAGTGCTTTTAGAAAATTTTGGAGAAAACAAGACAAATACAAACTGATTTGTATAAAAAAGCATACATATTAAGAGGAGAGAGGCGAGCGAAATCGAGAGAGGGAAGAGAGAGGCGAGTGAAATCGAGAGAGGGAAGAGAATTGTGAGCGAGATTGAGAGAGAAATGAGAGAAGCGAGAGAGATCGAGAGAGGGAGAAGAGATGATTGTATTTTGTATTTGTACTTATTTTGTATCAATTTTATTCAAAATATAACGAATTGTATTTTGCATTGTATTCTTTATTTATTTTGTATCAATTGTATTCGAAATACAACGAATACATCCATAGTCATCCTCTCTTTGATTGGATACAAATACATTTGACAGAGGGGATGAATTCATAATGTATTCGTACGAATATAAATACAATTGATACAAAAATACAAAATATAGTTTTTCTTGAATACAATCTATATATATATAAATCTGAATCTAGAATCGTTGATGTGGCATGCCTTTAAGAGCTAGAAAAATATTTATCTTTTTTTATGGTTTTTTTACCATTTTTCAAATTTTAAAATACAAAAAAAATCACTTAAATATTGAAGATAGTCACAATTAAAGTCATTCAATTATAATTACTCTAATGTATGTTATCTATCTTTTCATAATCGTATGTTACTAATTATTTTACTAATTATAAATACTAAAGCAAATGTCTTACACTGCACAACGTTCTGTCTTTTTCATTCATAATTTCCTTTCAATTTTTCTTCTTTTCATTTGAAACTCTTTTTCCAAGAAGTTTCTTTCTTCTTTTTTCCTTTTTTTTAATTGTTTTTTTATTTTAGCATTATCAGTGTTATCTCCACAATTATTATCTTTGTATGTAATTTTCATGCATGATTTTTATTTGTTAGAATATGGGAGAGAGCAACATATATATGATCTTTATCTACATGTATTTTTTCTGTTGCAAGTTTGTATATAGTTATAGTGTGAATTCAAATGTAACAAATTTTATTTTTCTAGGGTAAATGCCCTGTTTTAAATTTAAGAAATAAAATATTAATTTTACATCAAATTATTATTATTATTATTATTATTATTATTCACAAACAAAACCTCTCCTTATTCAATTTCTAAATGCTCCCAAAATAAGTTACATATTAAAAAAATATAATTATTTCTTTCATCCCAAAACAAATGATATATGAATAAAAATAAAATCTTAAAGAATATTCTTAAAGCTCCTCACACTTCCTATAATTTTTTTAGTTTTGACAAAGTTTTCTTCTCTTTGACAGGAGAGATTTCTTTAATATAAAAATTCTTTGTGTAGTATAAATAGGTTGATTTTCTTTATCTTTTTATTGAATTTATAGAGACCTAATGGACTTATCATAATGATAGGAGAAATTGATTTTTGAAACATAATTTTGGGGATTCTGAATAAAATAATCAAAAAGGAAAGGAGAATTGAATTAATTACCCAAAAAAGGATATAATTAGTAAGACATATTTTATTTTAACTAGGATAGTCATTCTAACAATAATATAATAAGAAAATAAGGAGAAAATCAAAAGGGGAGAAAAATGTTATTAGGTTTTATAGTATTTTTTTTTTTACAAATATTCAAATTTATTTTAAAATCAGAGTTATGAATGCATAATTTAATTAAGATAAATTAGATTATAAATCCTTTTGAAACTAAAAAATATTTGGATGAATTAAAATTTTAGAATAGTGTAATTAGGGTTACTTGAGCCACAACAAATAAATCAAAATTATACTATTGAACAAGGAATAGGATGGTATTAATTTTTTATGCTTTTAGCTTTTAAAATATGAAATATATTTATAAAGTTGGGAAATAATAAGTAATACCATTCAAATACTCAAAATTTATTTTAAAATTGGAGTTATATATGCATAATTTAATTAAGATAAATTAAATTATAGATCCTTTTGAAATTGAAAAAAAAAAGATTTGGATAAATTAAAATTTTAAAATAGTGTAACTAGGGTTACTTGAGACCCAACAAATAAATCAAAAATATATTTATTGAACAAGGAAGGGGATGGTATTACTTATTAATGTTTGATGTTTTTAGCTTTTAAAATATGAGAAATATTTAGAAAATTGAGAAATAACAAGTGAAATTAATAATAAGTAACACTTCTCTTTCATCAAGAATTTTATCCTCCTTTTTTATTTTATTTTTTTAAAAAAGTCACATTTCTCATAATTCACACTTCTTCATCTTCATTATTTTCACTCTTAATTAGTAATAGCCGTAACTCACATTAAATTATTGTAGTTATTAAAAAAGTTACTTACATAATCATTTAATTTTAACAATAAGAATGTGTATGCAATTTATATTATGGTGACACTAATAAGAACTTACACTAACAATTGTATGTTAACTGTGAAAATAGAAAGGAAAACACAACAAGATGAAGAAAAGAAGAACAAACAAAAAGTGTAAATATATTTATTTTTTACTTCATATATATATATATAACCATATTGTTATTTATATACTTTTAGTATACTAAGATAATGAACTCGACTGACACATCATTTACCATTTGAGAAGATTTATTAACAAGTGATAAAAGTTTGAGAAATTGTTACTCCTATCATTTATAAATTTTTAATATTTTCGACTTATCTAAAATACCTATAATTTTTTGTCCATTCCACTAAGTCAAATTCGAATATTATTGTAAGCCACATTTTATATGAAAGCTAACATATTGAAAATTTATTGAATATAATTTTGATTGTTGAATGAAAATCAAATCAAATAGGAGCATTTTTTAAATATAGTTTATAACATTTAAAGTGTTTTTTTTTTTTTTAAAAAACTATAATTATAAATTGACTTTTCAATTAATAACAAATTTATAAAATGCAATTCACATCGCGCGAAGCACGGACAAGTTTACTAGTTGAAATATAATACAAGAGTCTCACCTATATTTTATTAAATACACTTGATACATAATACATTTAAATGAATTTATTCTTATTGACATGAGAGATAAAAGAGAGAGAGGGCGGGGGGGGAGGGCGGGGCGGGGGGCGGGGATTTGCTATTAAAACATGATTTTTAATATTTTCTTATATTTTATTAAATACACTTGATACATAATATATTTAAATGAATTTATTCTTATTGACATGAGAGAGAAAAGAGAGAGACAGCGGGGGGGGGGGATTTTTAATATTTCCTTAAATTTTTACAGTAAGAGTTTGTTAGTTTTTAGATTGTTTTTATAAAATATTATGCCAATTTTTTTTGGCAATATACTAGTATAGTAGAAACTTATATAATCATTTCTTTTTCTTTCCCCTTTTATTAATTAGGGCTATATACAGCACAATGTACTAGAAAAAGAACCATCTAGCCCTAACGTCCTTTTTTTCCCCAAAGGCCAAAACCCTTCTTCCTCCTCCTCCAAACTTCTCACAAAAAGCTTCACTTTTACCGATCTTCAACAATGAAGAAGAGACTCAGAGAATCCAAAATCAAACACCAAACAACCATTATTGATACCACCTTAACACAAGGTACTTCTCTGATAAAGCATTTAGCTGCTTGTAACGCTTCCATTAGGTCAAAAGCATTCGCACATCTTCAAACGTGGCTTGTAACACAAACCCAACTCGATGATGATGATATGAAGAAGTTGTGGAAGGGACTTTTCTACTGTCTTTGGCATTCTGATAAAGCCCCTGCTCAAGCTCTACTCATCAACCGTATTTGCTCTATGGTGAAAACCCTTGATTTCGGTCTTTGTTTACATTATTTTTCTGCCTTCTTGATAACTCTTCGTCGTGAATGGAATGGTATTGACCATTTAAGATTGGACAAGTTTTACTTGCTAATTAGGAAATTTCTTAGGTCAGTTTTTGAATTGATAAGAAAATATGATTGGAATTTGGAGATTATGGGAAAATGTACTGAGATATTGGAAAATAATGCTTTTCTTGCTACAGATAAGTTGTTGGGTCATGGGGTGAATTATCATATTGCTTCTATTTTTCTTGATGAGTTAAAAGGGTGTTTTATTCCGGTCCAAGATGATGTGGTTGTCTGTTTGTTTAAGCCCTTTTTGAGTGTATTGGGGAAGTCTGAGGATAAAATTATGGTTGGGAAAGTGAAAAATTGTGTGTTTGAGGAGTTGTTAAAGATAGGGAAGAGTTTGCTGGAGAGGAGGAAGGAAGGTATGGAGGGGGATGAGAGCTATGGTGATGTGGCATTTGGGGTTATTGCATTGAAAACAGGGTTTTCAGGAAAGCTTTTTGAGGTTGGTTCATCCCTGGATTGTGTTCAGGGTAATAGGAAGGTGGTTTTGAAATTGCACGAGGAGTTCTTGAGGTTGGAGAAGGAGTTTGAAGCTTCGGGGATTGAATTTAGTCTGCCTGAGACGAATGAGGTTGTTGATGATGGTGAAGAGGTGCCTCAGTTAATACCCATTGAGGATAGTTTGACTGGTAAAGTGGGTGATTTAGAAGTGGCTGAGGATGAGAATGATGAAGGATTTGGTGATGAGCCTGTAAGGAAATGCAAGAAGGTGAAGAGAGCAGAAGATGGAGGAAGTAAAAAGGCTAAGAAGAAAGAAAAGAAAAAGAAGGTTTCTGAGAATGACACTTTGGTTGAGGAAAATGAGACCAATGAGCTTGAGAGTACTAAACGGGAGAAGAAGAAAAAGAAAAAGAAGAAAAATGGGCTTAGTAATGGTGACAGAAAGGAGAACATGATTACTATTAATGGTGATAGTTCCAATTACGAGCTGGTCATTGATAACAAAGTGACTTTTAATGAAGAAGTGATTTCAAATCTTCAGATGCAGTTTGAGAAGGTTGCTGCTGAAGTTGCTTCAGACGATGACAATGATTCATCTCACACACCTACAATTTCTATGAAAAAGAAGAGAAAGAGAGGAAAAATTGCTGAGGGAACAGAGTCTTGCATCCATGTTATAAGTAGTGAAGGGGATGCTGGTACAAAGAGCACAGAGAAAAGTTCAAAGAAGGTTAGGTTTGCTATGAAGAACAACCTGGTATGGAAGCCAAACAGTCCAATGCCTCCACAAAACTTACGGTTGCCACCCACTCTTACTCCCCGAGGTAGTGCTTTGAAGAAGGGGGTGCCTCCCGGCCCCATAAGAGAGATGCCTCTCTCCATGAAGAAGATGAAACAGAAAAAGAAAGGCCGCAAGATACTAAGGACCGTCTCCCCTTCCATGAAGCGACTGAAAAAGATGAAATCTATGTCTACTTAGTAAAGTTTAAGTTGCAGGTGCTTGTTCTTCAACTATTTTTTTTTTAAAACTGTGTTATTTGAGATTTTCTAAATTCATTTCTGGGACTTCACATTTCTTCTGCTTAGGATTTTTGGTAGCCTTACCTTGGATTAAACTCTAAAGTTTCTTTCAAGAAATTTGTTCTAGCAGAGTTGGTCTATGAATTACTCTATTGTTGTATGACCATCGTGTTAGATACCTTTATGTTGTTTTCCTCCTTTTTCTTGATCCTGTGATTGGAAACTGGTATATCTATGTATCCTCTTATTGATTGGGATGTATCCTTTTATGTTTCAGCCCCGCTTTTTTGGTGCTGACGTGGTACAAGCCTTAACTATCTTCCGTGCTTTCTCACCAAAGGATATACAACCTTCTATAAGAAGAGGTTGACTTTAGGGACATTATAAAATTAAAGTCTGACGCTTTGTAATTTTGGTGTAAGTTTGAGCAGGCAAGTCTTGTTTTCCTGGGGATGGAAACTTATATACAGATAATATTACAAGGATAAGCTGATAATGAGAAAATCAGCTTGCAATAGTGGATTTGTTAGCTTAACTTAAGAAAGTAGGGAGAAATTAAGAAGAAAAATTAGGTTGCAGATTTATGTCCTGGCAGGTCATCAAAAGTTTAAGATGTGTCAAGGCATTTGTTCTTTAATGATTAAACTCTATTTAGATATTGCATTGACAACAAGATTGACATTTCCTCTTCTAAGCATGAAATTTGTAGAGACTGATATGCAAGGGAGGAAGTCTCTTCTCATCATACTCCTGTTTAAACCAATAGAAAAAGAGAAGACAGAAGAAGCTAGTGAGTGGATGCCACTGGATAATATCTGCTAATCTGTATCGAGAACATGTTTCTAATGTTAGATTAAAGCATGTTTCTAGTCTGTTCACACTAAAATTTGATTGAGAAGGACAGAAAAGAAATGGGATGAGGAGACTTTCCAAATGGGATGCATGTAAGCTTCCTCTCTGCTCATGGTCCACCTTGAAGAAGGCAAGTAAAGTGCTTCACCTCCTCTTGCCTGTCCAATTTAGGATTAGTTGGAAAGACTGATATAACCTCTTCATCCTTTACATCCCTCTTTCACTGCCTTAAGAATCAAGTGAATTAATTCATGGCTGTTGAATCCATTAACAGTAGCTTGTTCAATGTATAACACATTTTTACAACTTCAGGTTTCTGAGATAATGCCTAGGAATTGAGGACACTGTTAGACAAGTGTAAGATTATATTCAGTTCCCTTTACTTTCTGGTCTTTAATCCAAATGAGCAAATTAGTTTCTCTTTGCCTGTTTTTTTTTTTTTTGATAACCGAGAAATCCGTCTGTGACCCGCCCTTTGGACCAATCACAGCCTTCTAAACTCGGTGGATAATGGGCCCGCCCCTCTACCCTTCTCCACTTAAATACCGGGCTTCGCTTTGCATGGTGTGGGGCTTGAACCTGCAACCTAAGCCACAAATCCTCCACCTTTTGCCACTTGAGCTAGGCCTTGGGGGCTTCTCTTTGCCTTTGATTTACTAGAACTTTGTAGTCTTACCAAAGGGGATACTTAATTAGCTTGGCTTCCATTTTATAACTTTTAAACTTGGAAGAGCAATATGTTTATATGCTTGTTGATTTTCCTTTTCCTTTTTTTAGTTATACTTGAAATTGATGTGCTGTTTGCTTCTTCCTTCCCTATTTTGCAATTTCTCACTTTTGAAATGTTAGAGAGTACGGCCCTTCCTTGGACCGTATGTGAAAGTGGGGTGCTTTGTACACCGGGCTTCCCTTTTTCTAGAGAGTATATTCCAAAAGGCATCGGTCCATTGCTATTGTCCTCTTGAAGCAGAACAAGGCTGCCTATTGGGTGTTTGGTATGTTATATCTGACTGCGACATGCTATGCTTTGTGGAACAAACATAGAAGATAAATAAAGATGCTAATGAACGTTAAAAGAAAGTATATGTTTGTTATGTAAGAAAATAATAACTATAAACACAACTGACATTTATACAGAGTAATTGAGAAGACTATAATTAAGTGAAATTTATAATTAATATCATTAAATCAAGTTTGAAAATATGTGTTGATTCAGATGTACAGTGCAGTTGTAAGGTTTTAATTCAACTTTAATGATTAGTGTTTATCTGATACCAACTTATTGGTTTGATCTTTCTAATGAGTGAAAATCAGAAATCTTTTCTTGTTGGACAATCATATCACTTTTTTCACTTATTTTTATTATTCAGTGTCCTCCTCTTCTAGATAGATTCTAGATAGAGTCTTGAACTCTTTGGTGCATGTAGTGGAGCATTCTCCGTGTGAGGTAAAAGCTTAGTTCAAACTCACTGGCTTTTGAACTCAAAAGAAATCCTCATTTGGGTTGTCAGCATTAGTAGAACTACTTTGTAATGTAGCACCTTCTTGACGTCTTTCTAATACTGTTTACAATTAACCAAAAAAATTAAGTGGATCCTGCAGTCCTGGTGAATGCAAGTCTCTTAACATGTTTTGGGCCAAATGCACTTTCCTTCCTTGAGGCTCAGTAACTTGCTAGCTTTTCAGTTTATGAGCACGAGTATACCTGTATCAGAAGACTGTTTTGACATGGGTCTCTGAATATTTCATGTGGATTTCCAAAAGAAACTAGAAATTAGCTGAAAACTGCATGTACCAATACCAGAAACTCTTTGTTTTTATATGAAGCGTAAGATAGGATTTCTTTGAGTTCAGAAGCCAGTGAGTTATGTTGAAAACATAACATGGTAATCTTGCAGTGCAGTCTGGTGAAGAAAGAAAGCTGCATGATTATCTTTTAGATAATAATAATAATAATAATACTCATATTTATGTTTTAGCTCTACAGGTTAACTTACCTGTATTGCTCATGTGAAGCTATGGTTTTTGCCTTTGTTGGTATCCTTCCAATAAGGTCGGGGTGGAGTTTGTGTGCACTACTCTCTCCAAACCTCACTTTGTGAGAGTTCACTGGGTATGTTGTTGGAATAAAATAGAGCTATTTGGGAAGTATGTGTATTGGTTGGTCGAGTGAAGTTCATCAGATGCCATAGCCCTTTAAACCTTTATTGATGTTTTTGTATGTTATTTCTATTTCCTCCCCATCTCTAAAGATTTTTAAAAAAAAATCTGTGTACAATTTTCTTGTTCTTTTTCTCTTTCTCAAATAATATGAGGTCTCCATTTTATAGGATGCAATTTGTTCACCCCAGAAGATCGAAATGAGTTTCTCATTCAATAGGATGCAATTTTTCATATAATACTTGACTTAGCTCTTTCATATAATGTACTCTATTAGAAACTTTACTTTTAAGAGTATATCTCTAGTCGGGTTGGAACGATATTTTGTCGAGATAAATACAAAAAATGTTTCAATTTCGAATTCTTTGAGGCATTTGACTTCATTTGTTTGCACTTAATGAAAGTCTTTGTTTTAATTATGCATTTTTCAGTCATTACGTTTGTTTGTTTTTAATGTCTCAACTTTAATCATCCAGATCATTTTTCTTATTTTATAACCACTTAATGAGTTTGAATAACAAAGTCTTCATATCATTAAGATGTCTATTTATGATTTTCGTAACATTAAGATATCTATTTACCAAAATCAATTGTCATCATCATTAAATATTTATTTTTTTGGTAATATCACCACCAATCATTATTACATTTACTCATCAATATCCATAATTACCACTATTAATCAACATTGTATATCACTAACAATCATCATATTTCACATATCCATTACCTATAAATATCATTCTACTACTAATTATCAACTATCACCACCATCCACTACTATCAACTACTATACCATAAAATACTATCTACAACCGTCATTATCAGTCAACACCATCCCAAATCGACACATACAATCATCATCTCTAATAATTACCATCACCAATTGCCATATAATTTTTTAAAAATATTTTATTGATTTAATATTATGTCAATTTATTATTATTATTATTTTATTTTTTTAAAAAAAGACAATTTTATACATTCAAATGTTGAGAAAACAAACCGTCTTAGCTCTTAACTATTGAGTATTCGTATTTTAATACAATATCTTAATACTCAGATTCAAACATCTAAATCTTAATGCACACCTTAATATTCAGATTCAAACGTATTAATCCAATGAAATAAATAAGGTAAAAGTCGTTACACCATGAACTTCACTTGATTTTTTTTTGTGATTGTTAAAATTAGTAGAAATCACTGTTTCAATTGAAATATTTTTCAAATGAACATTTTAATACCGGGGAAAAGGTCAATTTACTCCTATAATTTAGATATTATTTACATTTACCTTTTGTTATGCTATCAAGTCAAATCTACCCCTACTGCTATATTATATGGCTAATTTGTTTTTAGCGCTTCACTAACTTTTAAAAATTACCCTAAATTCTAATTGTTGGATTGAGATACCATACTCGATCGTTTTTTGATTGGAAATTCTATATTAGTATATTTTTTTTTCATTATGGTTGATCAGTAATTCTTTCCCTGACCAATAAATTTAAGAATACTCGAACAATTACACTTTATTTTTTTTTAAAAACTAAGCATTAGAGGAAATGAAGATAGAAGGCTGTCGATTAACGATGAAACTGAATGTGGCGATGTCATTATTTTCCTAGTGTGATGACCCACCATGTTATCATGTCACTTACGCACCATTTAGGCTATTTTTAACCATGCAGGCCGGGGAACACATATGTACAAGAAAACTAGCACACGAGAGAACATGCTAGAGACATGGAGATTCTCTTGAAAAAATTTAAAATTTCATGAATTTGCATGAAAGGTCCTTAGAACACTCTAATTGTGTAGAAAATTTTAGAATAGACACTTATGTTATAAATATGAGGAACTTGTATCCAATTTGTTTTTGCATATTAGCCTTTAATAAGATGTATAAATAGGAGGGTCATTCATTTGCAAGTCATTAACAAATCTTCTAATTCTTGAGCAATATAAGAGTTTCATTGACAATTCTATCATGTTTTTCTTCAATATAGTGTTTCCTTAGTGATCTAGTGTTAAAAAGGTTTACTTGAGCTTGCAAGATCGTGAAATATTTGTGAATGAGTTATCAAGTGACATGCAATTTGCTTAGTCTATGTCCATGACAACATAATATCAGACCAAAGTTTAATATTAGAGGAATAACAAATGAGGGAGACATTAATGTTGTAAGCACTGTCAATATTAGACAGGATGCTGGGAAGAATTACCAGAAGGGAAGAAGAATCATAAGAGGAATGAATAATTGTTGTTCGACCCTGTACCAAGCGAAGCACTGTTGGAGATGCGGGAAACCATCACTTCCTTGGAGTATAGGTCCATTGAAGCATTCAATACGATTGAGATCATGAAGGTCAAGATAGAGGCGCTCGAGAGGGAGCTTGATGTTGGAAGGTCTGCGACATCCGACAAACATAAATAGGCTGAGGTTGCGGCAAGCCACTAAAGTTCAAAGGCGTTCGTGAAGCACAAGAGAGGTAGATATTTTATTTTTTTGGCATTTAGAGAATTATTCCAAGTGCAACAAGGTGAAGAGTGATGAGAATAAAATCAACATCATCGTGTTGTAACTCTCTGAGATGGTCATGCTATGGTGAAAACGAAAGGAGTCCAAGATGGAGAAGGGACTTTGCACTATCAATACATGAGAGAAATTATGAGCCAAGTTCAAGAGGCATTTCTTTCCCAATAACATCATTTATAAGGTAAAATACAAGTTTCGAGAGTTGAAGCAGATGAATAGCATACATGAAGGAGTTTACCACTCTCACACTTCATATTTCCAAACTTACAAAAATGAAGGAATACTATCTCACTTCATGAACGAGCTGCAAAATTGGGCCAAGACAGAGTTGGAACATCGATATGTTAGTACCATTGATTAAGCCATTGTACATGCTAGAGTTTTGACAAACTTTAGGCATGACAAACATGACAAAAGTAAAGGCAAGGAAAATATGAGGAGTAGCCACACCATCAATAGATAACGACTTAATGTCACTATTCTACACTCAATCTCGTAGATTAGCAAGATGGAAATCATCATACTGGCAAGTTTTAACTTGTCCAACTAAGGAAGATTGAACCATCGTACCTGCAAGTAACCTGCCAGGCAATGTGTTGGAATGTATGCGTCCACGTATATCAATGGGACCAGGTCCTCAGCACAGTTGTGAAACAAGCAGTAAAGTAAATGCTGAAGTTAAAGATTGCACAACCAACTTTACGTGAAAACCTCCTTGCTCAAGGGAGTAAAACCACGACCTGGCCTGCCAGGACTTTTCAAACTGCTTTCACTAATCTTCTCAAGCAAAAGTAAAAGCTAGTTTACAAAATGAGATTAACCTACTAATCCCAACTCTAAGCAATACCTCTTATTACTTAGATGAGCCAGAGCAGATACAACACTGCCCACTAAGCTATCACCCTAGATAACTTAGACTTTGCTAAGTGGATACCACACCGCCCACTAAACCACCTAACTCTAGATGATTTAGATTTTGACTAAGCAACACACAGGTTGCCCACTAAACCACCACCCTCTGGACGATTTAGATTTTTAGAAACCGAAACAAGATCTACTATCCTTTATAACTTAGGAGTAGATTTACAATGTAAGCACATAAGACACAAAGCTCTAAATACAACAAAGACTCTTCTTCACTCTATCAGGTCCCTTTGTTAAGTTGAGCAGTGTTCTTCCTTGAAGATGGCTTCTTTTCAAGCTTAAGAATTTTCAGAGAAAATCCAAGTTTTGTTTGCCAAATCTTGAGTTTGTGTATTTTGGAAAGAGATAATATAAATCAACACAAACTCGTTGAAACAATCCAATTGGCTGAAGGCTTGCTGTTTAGAAAAGTTGTGCACCTACCACATCAGAGGTGGCAGCTTTTCTGACAGCCGTCTTGTCACCTTTTCACGTAAGCAATCTTGCAAGGACCAGGTCCATTTCAAACTTCTTTATGAGTTCTTGAAAGGTTGTTGGCTGACTTCCTCTTTTGAATGAATGAATTTAATATGGTGCTTGTCAATATATTAGTCATGAAGAATTATTATAATAATGTACAAATACCCTCATCGCTTCTGATTGGTGAAGTACTCTGCAGCTTCACAAACTCTCTGACACGGACAACTTTTACAGTTGTACATCACTTTGATATCTGGACGAGTTTTCATACTCTGCAGAGGACTAGGTCCCTGCACTTGTGAGGAGATCATCAAAACATCTAGAAACATAAGCACTTATCAATTTCCCCTTTTTTTATGATGACAAACAACCTGCATAACTCCTCACGTGAGTGAACAAACAATCATTCAAATACATAACAAATTCCCCCTTTGTTAGTGCATGACTAACACAATGTTCCCCCTTAGTCTGTTCCCCTTTGGTTCAGTTCCCCCTTAGATCAATGCCCCTAATTCCAGTTAACTTTACAACAAACTTCCCCCTTTTGACATCATTGAAAAGGTGAAGCAGTAAACATATTCAAGTTAAATGCAAGACAATAAAGAATTCAGGGCCTTGGGCCACACAGAACATGTGTATGTAGGCATAAAGAGAATATTAAGCCACACATGAACAGGGCAGAAATATACATAACATTAGATCACAAATACTAACCACTGTAGTCAGTCAAAACAACACAAAGCCACAAGAGTTTTAATCAGGATTGAAGAACAAAGAGGGAAACTAGGGAAACAAGACACTTTTAGGACGGAAGGGGAAGGGGATTAAGGATGCGCATAAACAGAGACAGATGCTCATTTGCATCCTCATGAGCCTTGATAAGCTGCCTGTTGAGAGCCATAACTTCCTCACTGAGTGAGGCATTTATCTTCAGCAACATTGTATTCTCATCCCTCAACTTTTGCAACACCTGTTCATTTCCATCACTGGTACCAGGTCCCCTCGAAACCGCCTTCTGTAATTCAGACTTCAGTATAGCGATTTCAATCTCCTTGTTATCCAGAATCTCAGTAAGAACAATTACTTCCCGTTTATGAGCAACCTGCTGCTCTAGAACATTTGCCACTTGAGATCTGCCCTTAGCTTTTCCTTCAACACACTTTCATTCCATCATAATGGCAGGGAGGTTGATCTCTTCAAATTCATCAAGCTTCTCTATGAGAAAAAGGTCGGCAACATATGCCACTGTTCTCTTTTCAGTTCTGGGCACCAACACTTTGTTGATGAACTCGAAAAGCAACTGATATTCCCCTTTGAGAAACCTTTTTATTAACCCTGCACTTTTGACATCTCCACATTTTGTGGAAAGTTTAGTGAAGTCACTGGATGGTTTACAACCTTCGATCGTTCGAATTCCTTCCACAAGAACTCCTAAAATGATCCCCAAAATTTCTTCATCCAGATATATTTTGACATCCCTGATAGTAGTCATGATTCCACCACCTTCCAAAAGTTCCATTTTCTAGAAAAATTTACGCACCCCAGGTTCGTGCAAGTACGGAACTGGTGTTTCAAATAGATGGTTCCATCCTTGAATGAAGACAGCATCAAAGAGATTTGACATGTCAAATTTGGTTAGAATGTCAGGGTGAAAGACTCTGCCATTTAAAACCTTTTGGTTCTCCATTGCCGTTATCCGCTCCTCCCTTGTCATTTTCTTTTCTTCACTTTGTTTTTGAACCCTAGGACCTGGTCCTTTTACGGGTTTTAATTTTTCAGCCACCTATTTTCTAACTTTCTCCCTTTTCACAGGAGATTTCTTTGCAGCCTTCTGGAGTAGGAAATGAGAAGTTGAATGACCTAGGGTTTTCAACTTCTTGGGAGATAGGGATCTTTGAAGAAGAATTAGAGTTAGGCATTTTGAGAGAAAGAGAGAAAAGCTTTGGAGAGGGGATTAGTGAATTTCAACAAGAATTGTTTGAAGAGATTTTGTAATTTGATTCACTAAGAGAAGTAGTATATAAAACCAAAAAGACATCGGGTTCCCAGCAGTAGCAACCTTTGGTTTAAAAGCGAAAAAACATCTGAAACTGACGCGATGAATGGGCGACAGACACGTGGCAGTGATGTTGACAGACATACAGTGTAACGTAAGTGATACTAACCTCATGAGGACCAGGTCCCCTTTTCAGTTTGCAACCCTGACTGTATGATTAGATATTACCTTCATCTAAACACACCATGAATGTATACCTGCATTAAGGTACCAGAAGTGAATTCTTAAGTGATAAACATTAAACAAGTATAGATACCTGCCCTCTGTAACATACATTTTGCTTCTCAACATTGTCCCTCAGGAAATCAGTGATGATCAAAGAAAATATGCCATGCCGGATGTACTCTTTCGATCTACAAGAAAGCCTGCATAGTCAGCATCTGCAAAACCATTTAGATCAAGTGAACCACCTGTTAGGTAGAAGAGGACCAGGTCCTGAGTTCCCTTCAGGTATCTCAGTATTCGTTCAGCAGCTTTTAGATGTGACTACTTTGGTGAAACTTGAAACCTTGCACACATCCGTACACTGAAGACTATGTCTGGTCTGCTTGCAGCTAGATACAAGAGTGACCCAATGATTCCCTTATACATAGTCTGATTTACCTCAACTCCATCTTCATCCAAGTCAAGCTTCACACTTGTGCTCATAGGTGTTTCAAGAAATTTTGCCTCAATCAAATTGAACTTTCGAAGTAGTTCCTTGATGTATTTCTCTTGACATATAAATGTACCCTGAACGAACTGTTTGATTTGCAGGCCTAGGAAGAAAGTGATCTCCCCCATCATGCTCATTTCAAATTCACTACTCATCAAATCAGCAAATTCTTTGCACAATAAATCTGTACTGGCCCCAAAAATGATATCATCCACATAAACCAAGCTCTAGGAGCTTGATTCAACCCGTACAGAGCCTTGTCCAATTTCAGCACATGATTTGGCAATTCTGCATCGTCAAAGCTTGGGGCTGTTTGACATACACTTCTTCTTTCAGATTCCCATTCAGGAAGGCACTGTTGACATCCATTTGAAAGAGCTTAAATTCCATATGAGCAGCAAATGCTATCAAGATTCTGATGGCTTCCATTCTAGCTACAGGAGCACATGTCTCATCATAGTCAATCCTTTCCTCTTGGTTGTACCCCTGCACTACAAACCTTGACTTGTTTCTTTTAATGGTTCCATGCTCATCAAGATTGTTTCTAAAAACCCACCTAGTCCCAATGACAAATCTGTTGAGGGGTCGGGGGACCAGGTGCCATACTCTGCTCCTCTCAAATTGATTGAGTTCCTCCTGCATGGATGTTACCCAGTCTGCATCCTGTAAAACTTCCTTGATGATCTTTGGTTCAATAGATGACATAAAGGCAGAATAACCAACTAGATTTCTTGTCCTGGATCTAGTTTGAATTCCAGAGTCAAGTGGGGAAATCAGATTGTCTAATGGATGTGAGGAATGATGTTTTTATCCTAACTTTCTGACTGACTCTACTTCAGTTTCAACATCAGATTCAACATCATTATCTTCATGATTTGGAGGTGGAACCTCCTGAGTAGTATCAGAGGGACCAGGTACTCCTGTGAGATCTGCAACAATTTCCTTTGTGATCTGTTTGTTTCCAGGGTTTAGGTTGCCCTTGTCTTCTCTTTCCTTGATCTGCTCCTCAATCTCATTGTCTCCTATGTGATCATTATTTTTCTCAGATTCATCAAATGTCACATGAATGCTCTCTTCAACACAAAGAGTTCTTTTGTTGAACACTCTGTATGTTTTGCTAGTGGAGGAGTATCCCAAAAGCACACCTTCATCACTTCCTGGCATCAAACTTACCCATATCATCCTTTCCATTATTTAGTACAAAACATTTGCACCCAAATGGCTTAAGGTAGGCAATTGAAGGCTTTCTGTTGTTCAACAATTCGTAAGGAGTCTTCTTCATCATGGACCTGATAAGGCACCTATTTGTGACATAGCATGCTGAGTTGAAAGCTTCTGCCCAGATGTTCATAGCAAGACCTGAGTCAATTAGCATAGTTCTTGCAATATCAACCAATGTCCTGTTCTTTCTTTCTACCACTCTATTTTATTGAGGAGTTCTTGGTGCAGAGAAGTTGTGATTGATTCCGTTTTCAGCACAAAAACTTTCAAAAAGAGAGTTTTCAACCTCTGTGCCATGATCAGAACAAATACTAGCAATTTTGGAGTTGACCTTCAGTTAAATAGCTTTGGCAAATGTGATCAGAATTCTAGCAGTCTCGTCTTTTTTCCTCAGAAACATATTCCAGGTGTACTTGGAGAAATCATCAACAACTATAAGAATATACTTCTTACCCTATTTTGAATTTTGACAGGTCCACATAGATCCATGTGGAGAAGCTCCAAAGGTCTGGTTGTGCTCACTCCCTTCTTAGCCTTGAAAGATGATCGTGTTTGTTTCCCTCTTGCACACGCATCACATACTTTATCATTTAAAAATTTCAGCTTTGGTAATCCGCGGACCAGGTCCCCTGCAACAAACTTGTTTAGTAAAGAGGAACTTACATGACCTAGTCGTCGATGCCAAGGATTTGCATCGTCAACTTGAGCACTCAGGCATGAAAAGTTGTCCCCTTCAATAGAATCAAGATTAACAATGTACAAATTCTTGACTCTTTTTGCAGACATCACAATTTTATTTTATTTTTTGTTTGCACAATTTGTAACCAGACATTTATCAGCCATGAACTTGACTTCATTTCCCTTGTCACAGATTTGAGATACACTTAAGAGATTGTATTTCAAACCATCCATATAATGTACATTGTCTATGGAATGATCTACAGTTCTTCCTATCTTGCCAATACCAAGAATAATACCTTTCTTTCCATCGCCAAATGACACACCACCACCTTGGTGTGCTGCCAAAGAGAGGAAGTTTAGAGTATTTCCAGTCATATGCCTTGAGCATCCACTATCCGTGTACCAGCATTGACTGCTCCCTCTCTTCTGCACATGAATCACTTATTAGACTTAGGAACCCACTTCAAACGGAGTTCTCAAAAACTGTCAAAAGGCTAAATGAGAAACCTTCCTGTCCATGGAGGTAAAGTGTTCTTGCTAAAATGGTAACCAGGACCAGGTACCCTTTTCTTTTTCTCAACAACTTTTCTTGACTTAAGAAACTTCTCATGACTTTTTTTTACTTTCATCAGCTTCTCACACTTCTCTTTCAGATGACCATTTTTGCCACAATGGGTACACAAGAGGTTGTCTGAGACATATACATATTTACTATGTGGATTGTAATGAGGCTCTATCTGTCTACAACCTAATCCCTTTCTGCTTTTGAACTGTGAACTTGCTAAGTTCGTGAGAATTTTAGACGAGTCAGTCTATTTTAGAGAGTGGTTCAGTTCTTCCTTGATCTTACATAGATCATTCATTAGCCAAGAGTTTCTTTCTAAGGAGGCACCTAACTTGGACTCAGAGGTCTGAAGTTTTCCTTCTAGTTCAACCTCAAAGTCATTGAGTTTTCGCTTCCCCCTTTATTGGTACCAAGTCCCTCACTGAGTTCCATACTATCAGTCTCGAGGATACCTATCCTGATACTCAGTTCAGACATTTGAGCATTAAGAATCGAGTTTTCATCTTCACACAAACTCAGCTTTTCACTTATCATTAAATTTTCAGAGGTCAGTTCATCAACTGAGTCAATTAATAGAGCAGTAAGTTTTCTCAAATTTTTAATGGGAAGAGAGTCTAAATCATCTTTAAGATAGAAAAGAGTTACCTCATTTTGATCCTCTTCATCATCGGATTTAGCCATTAAAGAGAAAATGGAGTTGAATATATTTTCATCATCTTCAATAGCCATCATTGAAACATCTTCATGACTTTATGTATCTTATTCTGACTTACTTGAATCATTTCCCCAAACAGCCAAGACTTTTCTTACCAGTTGATCAAAATGAGCCTTCCTATGAGCATGGTCTGGGCCCAGGTCCCTCTTGCGAGGTCTGAAGTCCTGAGTTTACTGCTTCTGGCTGGGACAATCCCTCATAAAATGACTAGGTTTTCCACATTTATGACAAAGGTCATTTGCGTTTGTTGCTCTGCTGGTCAAAGCCTTGTTTTGAAAGACGTCAAGTTTCTTGATGATTTTCTGAAACCTTTTAGTAACATAAGCCATTTCATCCTCCTCCTCAGTCGCATCATTTTGTGAGGTTTTCAGAGCAACATATTTCTCCTTCTTTACCTCCTTCATGATTGCCCCCTTCTTTTTGTTCAGCTCATATGTCTGGAGATTTCCAATCAGCTCATCCATGGCAAGTGTCTTTAGATCTTTTGCCTCTGTTATAGCGTCAACTTTGCTTTCCCATGACTTGGGAAGAACCTTGAGAATCTTGCAAACTTGTTTGATTAAGGGAATGGGCTCACCTAAGCACCTTAGTTCGTTGGTGATGGAAGTGAATCTTGAGTTCATTTCAAAGATAGTTTCACCTTTCTTCATACAAAAATTCTCGTATTGAGTCGTAAGCGTATAGACCTTAGACTCTTTTACTCGTTGTGTTCCCTCATGGGCTGTTTGGAGACAGTCCCATATATCTTTGGCTGATTCACAAGTAGAAATTCTGTTGTACTCATCGGATCCAATCCCATACACTAGAATATTCTTTGCTTTATAGTTCTTCTCTATCTTTTTCATGTCCATCTCATTGTACTCCTTTCTAGTTTTGACAACGGTTGTAGTGAGTTCTTCGTCTTTCACTTCCTTTGTGGTAATGTATGGTCCATTGAGGATTACATCCCACAACTCAGTGTCTTCAGCATTGATATAGTCATGCATGCGATTCTTCCACAACCCATTGTATTGTCCATTAAAGCGGGGTGGTCTGGTAGAAGAGTGACCTTCCTCCATATTGGGTGGAGCAGCCATTCCTTTAGGATCTTTTCTTTTCTTGGTGTTAACCAAACTGAAAAGTGAAGCTTTGATACCACTTGTTGGAATGTATGCGTCCACGTATATCAATGGGACCAGGTCCTCAGCACAGTTGCGAAATAAGCAGTAAAGTAAATGCTGAAGTTAAAGATTACACAACCAATTTTACGTGGAAACCTCCTTGCTCAAGGGAGTAAAACCACGACCTGGCATGCTAAGACTTTTCAAACCGCTTTCACTAATCTTCTCAAGCAAAAGTAAAAGCCAGTTTACAAACTGAGATTAGCCTACTAATCCCAACTCTAAGCAATACCTCTTATTACTTAGATGAGCCAGAGCAGATACAACACTGCCCACTAAGCTATCACCCAAGATAACTTAGACTTTGCTAAGAGGATACCACACCGCCCACTAAACCACCTAACTCTATATGATTTCTTTTCAAGCTTAAGAATTTTCAAAGAAAATCCAAGTTTTGTTTGCCAAATCTTGAGTTTGTGTATTTTGGAAAGAGATAATATAAATCAACACAAACTCGTTGAAACAATCCTATTGGCTGAAGGCCTGCTGTTTAGAAAAGTTGTGCACCTACCACATCAGAGGTGGCATCTTTTCTGATAGCCGTCTTGTCACCTTTTCACGTAAGCAATCTTGCAAGGACCAGGTCCCTTGCAAACTTCTTTATGAGTTCTTGAAAGGCTGTTGGCTGACTTCCTCTTTTGAATGAATGAATTTAATATGGTGCTTGTCAATATATTAGTCATGAAGAATTATTATAATAATGTACAAACACCCTCATCACTTCTGATTGGTGAAGTACTCTGCAGCTTCAGCAACTCTCTGACACTGACAACTTTTACAGTTGTACATCACTTTGACAACTGGACGAGTTTTCATACTCTGCAGAGGACCAGGTCCCTGCACTTGTGAGGAGATCATCAAAACATCTAGAAACATAAGCAGTTATAATAATGTATGTTCAATTCGAACTCCCTGATTGGCTAAAGCCTAAATACCAACAACCATATATGTCATCTTTCAGTAGCTAATCAGGCCAAGCTACCATATACTTCCCACTCAAGGTGTTAGTCACCACATTCACCTTTCCAAGATGATGTAAGATAATAAGACCATAATATTTAAGTAGCTTTAACCATTGTCGTTGCATCATATTTAAATCTCTTTACTTGAATGTGTATTGCAGACTCTTATGATCGATATAGATTTCACATGAGTTACCATAAAAATAGTGATACAAAATTTTGAGTGCAAATATGATTGCGGCCAATTTCAAGTCATGAGACAAAAAAATCTTTTCATGAATCCTTAGTTGTTAGTTATCGAGAAGCATATGCCATCACTTTATCATTTTGCATGAAGATATAACCCAATACGACTCGAGGGCATCACAATAAATGGTGAAACCACCCCTCGTCGTAGGTAAGGTCAAAATCAGAGTTGAAGTCAACATAGTCTTAATTTCTAAAAACCTTCTTCACATCGATCTGACCACTGAGAATCTACACCTTTCTGAGTTAAATGTGTCAATGGAGCATTTATATTTGATAAATCCTCCACAAACCTTCTGTAATATCTAGTTAGTCCCAAGAAGTTGTGTATCTCAATACAAGTGCTAGGTTGAGGCCATTCTCAAACTGTTTCTATCTTCTTTGGATCAACTTGAATTTCATCTCGTGACACCACATGACCCAAAAAATGAAAATGTGTCCAACAAGAACTCACATTTTGAGAATTTGACATACATTTTTCGTTCTCTAAGTATTCGTAGCACAATTCTCAAGCGTTGCTCATGTTCTGCTTTACTCTAAGAGTAAACCCAAATGTCATAAAAGAACACAATCACAAAATGGTCTAAGTATTACTTGAATATCCTGTTCATGACGTTCATAAATAATGCAGGCGCACTAGTCATCCCAAAAGACATCGCCAAAAATTCAAAGTACCCATATATCTGGTTCAATATGTTGTCTTAGAGATATATTTGGTCTTTATTCTCAGCTGATGGTAACCTGATCTCAAGTCAATTTTGAAAAAATAAATAACACCCCATAGTTAATTGAATAAGTTATCAATGTGAGATAACATGTATTTATTCTTGATTGTTACCTTATTCAACTACATGTAGTCAATGCACATTCTCATCGTGCCATCTTTATTTTTCTGAAATATCACAGGTGCACCCATAGCATTACACTAGGAATGATGAACCCCTTATAAAGTAGCTTTTAGAGTTGAACTTTCAACTCTCTCAACTAAGCTGGGGCATACGATAAGGAGGAATAGAGATAGGTTGAATCCCTGACACTAAATCAAAATTGAACTCAATTTCCCTCGTCGGAGGTAGCCCGAATAAATCTTCTAAAAACACATCAGTAAATTTCTGAACAACTAAAACACTGTCAATAGTAACATTCTCCGCTTGAGTATTATGAACGGTAGAAATAGGGGTTGAGAAATAGGTATTAAATATTCAAATAGTGAATGATTTTATAACTATAATAATTTTTAGGCCAAAGTCATCTCCGGCCCCCTAAAGTTGTCCGCATAATTCATTTAAACACCTCAACTAAGGCTAGTACCTATTAGACACTCTAATATTAACAAATATGTACTTATTGAACACAAAATTATAATAAGCTTTTCAAATATTTTGTGTGTAATTCACACACACTGTCTTTAAAAAGTAACCAATAAAACTGTAGCATGTGGCACATGGCCCCATTATAATGAATATTCAATTTTTTTTTAAAAAAAAGACTCCAACCATTAATAATCCAAAAAATTAATTAGCAAAAAGGAGAAAAAAGAAAGCCCCCATCCCCACACAAACCCACCCACTCACCTTTCTTATTCTTCCCTTCACCGGCCATCCTGATTCCAACAACAAATCCCGATTTCTACGGCGACAACAAAAGGAAGAAAAAAGAAAATCTCCCCCACCCGCTCCCCCAAATCCACCCTCCTAATCATTTGCCTTATCTTCTTCTTCTTCTTCATCCTCTGTTACTTGTCATTTTCTATTTCTTTTAAAAGATTTTTTTTTCTTGTAATAAACTATGGGCTATTGAAATCAAGTCTAATGCAAATAGTGAAATAAATTATGAAGCATGATAGATTAATGGAGTGATTGTTGAGATTTTTTGTGAAAAATAAATCGACGTTGATAAATTATTTCAAAATCGATAATGAAGAGAAATCAAGAGGATTCAAATGAATTATATCAAATTTTCTGATATTATTTTAAATAATGGTTGGTAATGTTTGTTGATCGAAGTGACGGGAAATAAAGATGGACAGAGGTTGCTTTTATAATTTCGATGTCCCATTTTTTTTCTTGTTGCAAATTCTTGCAAATTCGATTAGCAAATTCAATTTCATTTTATAAAGAGTGAAAAATAAAAACGATGAGAAAAAATAAACAGAGTTTAAAAAGCTTAAAATGGGGTGAAGAAGAAGACCATTGGTATAGCCTACATGGGTGGGGTGGGGCTGCTTTCTTTTTGGGTTAAAAAACATTATTTTAAATAAAAAATATTTTTTAGTTATTTTACTTAATGCATGCCAGTCATTAGGACAAAAAAAGTAAAGTTTATTCTAAAACAAAAAATTTTAAAAAAAATTGGGACATATTCACGCGCTACTAGGTAGTGAGATACACTTATTTTGCCACATCAATATTTTGTGCTTAATAGACACATGTTTTGAATCATTTAAGTGTTTAATAGGTACAAGCCTTAATTGAGGTGTTTAAATGAATTATGCGGACAACTTTAAGGGGACGCATATGACTTATGCCTAATTTTCATTATCTTCTCATTATATCTACTAATATTATCATATTATTGGTTCCTTATTGAGCCATAATTACTATACGTCTTAGACAAAAGGATTCTCTAGCAATTATTATTATTATTATTATTATTATTATTTTATTTATTTTGAATTAAAGTTATCAATTAACCCTTCACTAATATTTGGGCTATTACAATCTCATGTGGTTTTTAAACTAAAATGATTTAAGATTGTTGTCAAGTCTTAGGAAGTTGAAAATAAAGTTTGCAGGATTGTATCACTTTGGCCGAAGAATATTCAATAGATTTTTTATTCCATAACACCTTATAAGAGCTTTGATGAATAAACCAATAATGTCAAACCAAGGCAATTGATTCTCCTGCAAATATTTTTAGCTTTTACATTTTTCTGTGTTACCTTTGTTTTCTTTCTGTTGCAATATTGGAGTTGTTCTCCAAATTATAGCTTCTGTTTTTCTTATGTTTATTTTTTTGAAAGACCTTTGTTTGATTTATTTATTTATCCACTAGTTGATACTAATATTTTTTGGTAATGAACTTAGATATTAAGTGAGGAAGGTGGAAGAAGAATTTATATTTTCGATCTATAACTAAATGGATGCATTGACACCTTCCCTATCCCGTGTAATCAGAGAAAAAATAATTGCGATGGATGCTTCGAGAAGTAGTGGAAATGCAAAAAACATGTGGGATAAGACAACTAGTTGCATTAAGAAATTGGGATAAAACACAAGTATTCCCTAGACTATGACCGAAATTCCAAAGACACACCTAAACTTAATTAGGGTCCTATTACCCCCTAAACTAATTTAAAATAAAATAAATACACTACAAACGGTGACATGACATAGAGAGTGTGCACACTCTCTTGAAAGACAAGTGATGAGTACAAATTGGACACGTGTCATTTTTTGATTGGTAATTTTTATAATTAGTTAGTACACATATTTATTAATATTAAAACTTATATATATTTAATTATTTTTATTTCTTTCTTCGTAAAATATTTATTTTTATTTCTTATCACTTTAAACTTTTTTTTAATTAATTTATTATCTTTTCACTTTTAATTATTTTTTTTAAAAATGTGTCTTTTTAAAAAATAATAATTTAAAAGTGTCATTTTATTTTAACATTTTCATTTTTTTTGTTTTATTTGATTTTCTTCACTTATTTTGATATCCGTTCAAAATTAACTTATTTTAAATACAAGACATTTAGAATTAAATTTGAAATCAAATCAAAACGAAAGACAAAGAAATAAAATAAACAGAAAAATAAAAGAGAAAAAACAATGAATGATATTAAGAAAAAGTTTCGATACAAGGTAAAAATAATGTGTATTAACTTAATTTAAATACAAGATAAAGAAAATAAGATATTTTTTTTAAAAAGTAAAAAATAATTTTTTTAAAAATAATTTTTAATCAAAAATATAAAAAAAACAATATTTACACGCGTGGCGGGCGAGTGTGTACAAACACAACCAACTTGGGTGGTTGAAGGTGCCATGTCAGCACAAAAGGTGCACAAAAATACGAAAAATTGAGTTCAGGAGGGTAATAGGACCTTACCTAAGTTTAGGTGAGTCTTTGGAATTTCGGTCATAGTCTAGAGGGGTACTTATGCCTTATTCCTTAAGAAATTAGCTAGAGAGGTGCTAGGGGTATCGAAGGATAACTTTGGTGGAAGCCTACGAAATTCGTGGTGAAATGAAGAAGTTCAAGACAAAGTGAAAGTAAGGAAGGTTGTGTATGCAAAGTAGGTGAACTGCACGATCGAAGATGAGAAGAGAGTGCATAAGAAAATTTATAGGGCGGCAAGGATGTAGGCTAAGTTAGCGGCTACAATAGCTAAGACGATTACTTTCGAAAAACTACTATATATTAAAATAGGGGATAAGGCAGAGATAAAAAATTTGTACAGGCTTGTGAACGCGAAAGAGAGGAAGGCCCTAGACTTGAATCAAGTGAAGTACATCAAAGATGAAGAAGACAAGGTGTTGACAGAGGAAATCCTCATTACACAAAGATAGAAAGCGTATTTTCACAAACTATTGAAAGAAGAAGGGGCAAAGACATTATTCTAGGTGAGTTGGAACACTCAGAGAGACATCAAAATTTTGGATATTGCATATTAATGTTGCGGAGGTGAAGCATACTATTAGTAAAATGAGTAGGGAAAAACAACATGACCAGATGAGATCTCGATAGAGTTTTGGAAGAGCACGAATAAAGTAGGTTTGGAGTGGTTGACTATCTTGGCCATTTTTAAAACGGCCAAGATGTTCGAGGAATGAAGGTAGAGTATAATGATTTCATTGTACAAAAACAAGGGTGATATCCAAAATTACACTAAGTATATGATTATTAAGTTGTTAAGTCACACTATGAAAGCTTGAGAGAGAGTGGTGGAGATGAGGGTGATGAGGGGTGTGTATTTTTCAAGAATCAGTTTGGATTCATGTCAGGGAAATCAACCATATAATCCATCCATCTTGTGAGGAGACTGATGGAGAAGTATAGAGAGACTTGCATATGGTGTTTATCGACCTTGAGAAGGTCTATGATAAGGTTCTGAGGGAAGTCTTGTGGTGATTCTTGAAGGTAAGAGGTGTATTCGTGGTATATATTAGAGAGATAAAGAACATGTATGAAGGAGCTAAAATACGGGTAAAAATGATGGGAGGAGACTCAAAGTACTTCTCAGTAGATATATAATTACATGAGGGATCAACTCTTAGTTTGTTTCTATTTGCTTTGATGATGGATGAATTGATGTGAGACATTCAAGATGAGGTGCCTTGGTGTATATTATTTATGGATGATTTAATATTGATTGATGAGACACTTAATGGATGTAATGATAAGTTAGAGGTGTGGAGACAAACTTTGGAGCCTAAAGGGTACATGTTGAGCAGGGCCAAGATAGAGTGTGTGAAGTGTAAATTTAGTGATGTCATGCATGAAATAGGCGTGAAAGTGAGACTTGACACACGAAATATCCCCAAGAGAGAAATTCAAGTACCTTGGATCATAATCCAAGGGAATGGGGACAGCGATGAAGATATTTCGCACATCATATTGGCACAACGTGGATGAAGTGAAGACTTGTTTCAGGAGTCTTGTGTGATAAAAAGGTACCACAAAAACTCAAAGGTAAGTTCTATAGAGTGTGGTGGTTAGACCGACATTGTTATTTGGGGCGGAGTGTTGACCAATCAAAAACTCTCATGTTCAGAAGATGCATATTGTGCAACTAAGGATGCTAAGGTGAATATCTTATCATACTAGGAGTGATAAGATAGGAAATCATGAGGATATATAAAATAAGGTGAGAGTGACCTCTGTGGTGGACAAGATGAGAGAAGCGAGACTAAGATGGTTTAGACTTGTGAAGAGAAGATGTGTGGATGCACCAGTGAAGAGGTGCAAGAGGTTGGTTATAAAGAGTATGATGAGAGTCCTAGGTAGGCCATAAAAGTATTGGGGAGAGCTTATAAGACGTGATATGACGCAACATAAGGCTACTAATGACATGATTTTAGATAGAAGTGTGTGGAGGACACGTATCATGTAAAAGGTTAGTAGGTAGTGTAGTATTGTCTTGCTTAGGGTGATTGATGTTTTCCATTGTACTAGTTGTATTACTGCAATTTTTATTTTGATATTCATCATTTTCAATAATCATCCTAACATGTTATTTATTGTGTTTTGATTATCACACAATTTATTTGTTGTTGTTGCTCCCTTCTGATAGACTTTTTCTTATTACTTGATAATTTCTTCACTCTTTCCTTCTTCTTTGTATCTTAATTTGTTATACTTGAGTCGATGATCTTTCGAAAATAACCTCTTTACCTCCAGAAGGTAGTGGTAAGGTGTGCGTACATTCTATCCTCTCCAAATTTCACTTATAAAATTTACTGAGTATGTTATTATTGTTGTTGATAATGATTTTGATTTTAGTTTTTAAAAAAAGTGTTTTTGGCCCAGTTTTTGAAAAGTACCTTTTACTTTTATTTTTTCAAAAATATTTTTTGGAAGAAAGCTATTTCTTTAGTTTTTGAAAGAAACTTATGGTATTTCCCATACTTATTTTTTCTTCAAAGCTTGGTTAAACACCTCACATTTTTAAAAAAAAAACACTTTTGACTATTTGTCAAGTAAGAGTAATTTTTTTTACATTTATGATCAATAAATTAAAAAGAAGTGTTATAAAATATCAAAATATTGAATATAATGGTAAGTAGAGGGGAGATGATCTATAATAAAAGCAAACATGAGGGGATGTGTATGATAAATAAAGAGAGCTGCTAAACAGTCAGAAAAATGTGGCCAGAATTTGGCCAGAAACGTACAAAGACTATACTAACCTTTTAGTTTAAAATAAAGGAAAAATGTATGAAAGTGTTTGTCATTTCCTAAAATTACAATTCAAAGTAGAACACATATTTTTAGGCATAGAATATGAAAAGTCGCATTGGTACACTACTTTTTCTTCATTCCAACTCATACATCACATTCTTATTCTTACGTAACATTAGTACTGCTAAGGGAATCTTGGTAATTCTTTTTCCTATTCTTCTCTACTCGATCATTTCTCCAAAAACATATGAATACAACTGAAATTATAAAGGAGGAATTATACAGATCTTTAGGGATGGCATCAGACGATAGTTTGATGAACGAAAATGAATGGGTCGATGATGATTCATACTATAGTTTGAACAATGATGTA
>JAJOOS010000907.1:0-43397 GCA_029582725.1 Solanum chiquidenum | reverse complement strand
ATGGACCAAAAAAATGAGCTGTCTTTGAACTAAAAAAACATTGGTGGACCTATAAGAAAAAAAGTTACAACAATGTTACACAAAATTTAAAGGGGGGGTTTAATTGAACATGGTAGGCATGTGAAAATAGACATAAACCATGTGTCATCCATGTGGATTAACCCCTTTCAGTTTATCTGGCATTAGCTAAGCAACTCACCCAACTTGATTCTTTTCTTTTTCCCTTTCCACCCCCTCCTTAATTACAAAAATTAATTAATTTCACCAATATATACAATACTAACTAACATTTGTATACTTAGGTCTAAAAATAATTAAAAGAAAGATATTTGAGAGGGGTAGAGTAATTTACAATCCACATGCTTAAAGGAGCCCACCATATGGAGAATTTATGACCTTTCAAGTGGCTATAACCACACAATTAACAGTCAAGAATCAATACCAATAAGGATTGTGGTGGAGCGATAAGTACTTCTTAATTTTTAATCAGAGGTCTTGAGTTCGAGTCTCCTCGGGTACAAAGTCGTCTTTATTAGGCAGCGGTTTACTCCTCAATGTGGGACTTTCCAGTGCAAATTCAAATTTAATCAGACTTCAATATATGGGTACCAGATATCGAAGGAAAAAAATAAAAACAGTCAGAATCAATATTTTTTGGTTTTTCAATGAATAAGAATTATTGAAGTTGGGCTGTCAACTAACTAGGTTTGTCTTAAGAGTAGAGTACTTGTGGAAACTATTACTTACCCTTAATTAGGGTTTCCTCAATTCTGTTATATTGTGGCCCAACTCTTAATTATGCAGAAATTTTGAATTTCATATCTAAGATGCTGTTTATACTGTCAAACCTCTCTATAACAATAATAATATTTCCATTTTGTTGAGTTCCCACATTGTGACATGAGTATTGTTGGGAAAAACTTACATTGTGGGCTAGATTTTTGGATTGAGTTATATATGACATATCTATTCTTTATTAAGATATCGGAGCGAACCCCATCCCAATCATGATAGGCCTCATTTTATATTGTTCATGCTTTAAATATTCAATTCCAAATGTACGAAGTATTATATGCACATTTTCAGTATAACTGATACTATTTATTTATCTATATACATATCCCTTTTCTGGTAAATGCATGTTACTTGAACTTGTTTTTTTAAAATATATATATATATATATATAAATTCCTACTATATATTCGAAACTATGGGCTTTTAAATGACAGAAACTTGTCGAGTTTGACAAAAGTTATAAACCTTCACCTTGTTAATTTGACTTTTTAACCTAGGGGATATATATATATTATACGAATTAAATCAGTGTTTAAGTTATATACAAGGACAGTTTTTAAAAAGTTACGCTATTGATGTGATTAATCACTTAATAACATATTACTAATCTATTCTTCATTACTACATTAGATTTCATATGGAAAATTACTTGTTGTTAATGTACTTAACATGATACTAAATAAAAAACACACACAAAATAAACTACTTTTTTTTTAAAAAAAACAATCAATTTTCTTAAGGGAAAAGAAATGAGAATCCTATGAAGGAAGCTATATGTGGATTCTAAAAGGAATATATAGTGGTGTGATTGTTTAAGTTTGGAATGAAAAAGATGAATTAATCACAATAAACAAATATTTGGTGTGATTAGGAAGTTAACACAAGCATGTGCTGAGACTTAATTGCAGCCCAATATTATTATTATTATATTTTTATATATACCTCTGTGAGACAAAGCTTTAAAAATACACATGAAAAGATGTTTGCTTATATATATGTTTAATTAACATAGCATGAAACCATGTGAACCTGCAAATAATCATCATATAATGCCACATGCCTTTGTTTATTTACTACTGGGGCTCTGAAATAAAGAGAATATACTCTCCAATGGGGTTAAATCAAGATTTTTAGGAAACAATAAATTTAATTCATCTTATATTATTCTCTAATACCCTTTCCCCCTTTTGACAAATCAAGAATTTTATTGGAAAAAAGCTTTGAAGTAATGGTAAAATTTATCTTTGGATGATTTATAGGTATATATACGAGTTCTAAAATTAGTCATTGATTATAGTGTCAGCATAGATTACCTAGATGAAAGGGAGTCTCGAAGGAATAACAAAATTATATCTTGGTGACCCATAGACGAAATCAATCACTACTAATTACATGCATCATATGTATATTTAGTAGGCTGCCTATATATGAAGTCTAATAGGAGGCTTTGGAGTAACAGTAAAATTGTCTTCAGCTAACTAACATGAACATGATGAACATGATACAACTGGTTTATCTAACCTCATTATTTTATGAAATTACATGTAAATTTTTACTAAAATTGTAATAAATAATAGGTTTATTTGAACTTATAATTTTAAAACTACAATGTGTTCAATGCTAAATCTTTAAAAATTGAACGCATAGAATTTTCCTAAATCAAATTATGATTACAAATTAATTCAAATTGTGTAATCAATCACTAATTCTTACTCGAAGTTACTAGATTGTCAGCATTACGCCTCTCCAAATACTTAGATGTTTTATGTATTTCACTACTACATATTATTTGGTTTATTGCTTGCAGCAGTTGCATACTAGTGCGTGTTGCCTAAGTAAAAAAATTGGAGAAATAATTTGTAACTAAAAAATATGTATTTTATAATATTTTTAATTAAAGACAACCTCAAATCACTCAGAGAAATTTAATACAAAATAGTCATGTGATGATCCTATCAGCAAAGCATATTGAAGATCTATCAACTCCTATTTTTGGACTTAAAACTATAAAATAATATAATACATTTGATCAGGGAATTAATAAGTATGATTAAGGATTCACAATCTCACTTAACTTAATAATTTCGTAATATTTTAGTATCAAGTTATTAATATTATTTCTGCAAATTGCTATAAGAATATCATATTACCCAAATCTTAAGAACATGCTCCACAGAATTTCAAAAATAATGAATTACTAATCTAAATTAAAGTATACAATCTTCACAAAATCATTTTATACTCAAGAGGGAGAAACTATATGATAGTTAATTCCTTTTCGTGAGATATTTAACAATTCATGATTTCTCAAAATCTTGCTATTTTTTCTAAAAAAAATAAAAATAAATTATCACCATATGATGACGTGACCTTTATATTAATGAATAAAATTACTAAGTTAAGGAGAGCTTAAACTCGACCTATTGTTCTATATCGTAGCCTATAGCTGCTTCGCAAAAAATAAGGCTCAGGCAAAAACTATACAAGTCCAGCGTAATAAGAAAAACGTCTTAAACGCTCGACTATGTACCTTAAACACGTCTAACATGTAACGTTAGGGATCATCAAAAAATTCCTCTGTAAATCATATGTCAAAGTCCTCAGCAAAATTATGTCTCACAAAATAGAAGATTCAGAAAAATATAATGAAGAAGAAAAAAATACTGGCAGATCGATGTTCTTCTAATCCTATTTTTTTCCCCTTTTATATAAAACTCAACTCATATAAGTCCCAAAAATTTCTTTTCTTTCTAATTTGTTTTGTTTTGAGAGGTGGGGACCAGTAGTTCCAACATGTAAAATATCCACTTCATCTCAATTTACTATTTTTAATGAGGAACATAAATTAATGAATAAAAATTTACTAATATTATAAATAATGAATTCGAACCCATAATCTTATAAATATAATAAATTTAATATAAAAAACTTTAAAGATTAAACCTATATAATTTAAATTTTGAATTCGCTTCTAGTGTTACCTGCAAGGATATGATGAGAAAGAGACCAAAGTTCACATATTAAAAGTTTTATTCCTTTTCTCTGTGTAAGCTGTAACACATAAATTCCATTTTCTGAATTTTAAGGGGGAAATATCAATAGTCTTACATATAAATTCTAAAAATCATTTGGAATTAATGAAAAGCAAAACTCCTGCCTGCCATTACAGGGAATTGATTCTTAAAAATAAATCCAGGACAATGCAATATTAATGCTTCATAAGATAAATATTTGGATTTTTGTGATTATTTTTTAGCAGGAGTTAGTAAGTATCAAAAACTTATTATTAGAAATTATCTTTCTTATCTTTATATTCCATAATATATTTGGATAAGAAATTTATTTTTATCGCAGGTTCACATCAAATCAATTGATCTATATATATAATGTCATTACGAATTAATTTAAAATTTTCACTTCATGAAATCACTTAATCATAATAATTTGTATTACTTTAATACAAACACTTGCGTGTTTACCTCATAGTTGTGCCAAACTTCATTTTCATCTTGAAAAATTGTACTCTTTTCGTCTCATTTTATGTGATACTTTTCGGATTTTGAGATTCAAATAAGTTTATCTTTGACCGTAAGTTTTTCATAGATCTTTTAAATATTTTGAATTATCAATTATTGTGATTTATAGTACTTTTTACGTACGTAGTTTACAAATACATAAATTTCATTTCAAAAAAAATTGAAGATTCATGTGCAAATTCCCAATCAAACTTAAATTGTTTGACTCTCGAAAAATGAAAAGTGTCACATAAATTGAAACAAAGGGAGTACAAAATATCAATAAACTATTTAAGGGAGATCAAAGATCGATTTTCTTTCCCAACGTCTTCTCAATCGAACTCGTCTTACATGATTATTTCCTTAATGCGGCTTACATCTCCTTGTGTAATTTGCAAGCTATTTAAAATGAATGAATTTATCCAATGCGCCATCCGAAGAATAGCAACGACAAATTTTCTCCCGATTTTTTTAGAGAAAACATCACTAGATTTTTCTCTTATAATTGTGAATTAGTTAATAATCATTATTTTGGATATTTAGATTTTGTATTTTATATTGTGTTGTGCGTGAGGAATCAACTTTATCCATAAAAGGAAAAAAAACGAAATAGAAAAAAGTTTAATTACAAGTGGGTAATAAGTTGAAAATGGTAAGGCCCATGAAAGTGAAGGTGCACGCTAAACGTCCCTATTAATGGGCCCATAAGAGTGGACCTCAAAGAAAAGTCAGTTGAAAAAGCCCATATTCAGTATTATTTTTTTGTGTAAAAATGAAATTTTAAGAAAAAATCTATTAAATGTTGACTTTCAAATGACAAGCCACAATTGGGAAAAGGAATTTGTGGCCAAATTGGCTAACGTTACTCTCAACTCCACTTTCTTTATATTTATTTATTACTATTATTATAAATTATAAAAATAAAAATAAAAAACTTTGTTTTACTCATGTCCTATTTTCTCATATGTAAGACCCACAAATGGATAAGATTTTATATATACTTATGAATCTTTTTTTTCCTGGGATAATTGCAGGTCTGAATTATTCGATCATCTAATTTATAAAATATATATAAAATGTATAAATTATATATTTTATAATAATTATGCATATACTATATATGTAATATACATACTTATACATATATCATATCATGTATATATTATGTATATTTTAGCTATGTTAATAAATTAATTGACAATGATATATATCGTAACTTTGTTTTGTTCGATAAAAAGTTAAAACTACCACCTATATATGCATTAAAAATTATGATTTAGACAGAACCACTTTTTGCATTTTTGCAATAGTGCACTTCTCTTGTCGTGATATTGTGTTTAATTTGTTCCAAATTCTTTCTTTGTTTTTGAGGCATTAGCTTGTCAAAAGTTTTCAATTAGTAAAAAAAAGGAGGAGGGGTGGGGTGCGTTGTGGGGGGTGGGGGGTGGGTTTCCATGAAATTTAAAATCTATGTATAAATTATTTCCTACTTTTGTATTACTTGATCCGTATATCAAATATAGAGGTTTCATTTTATTTATTTTATTTAAAAAATTAAGAAAGTTTTTATTATATTTTTCTCTTTCTATCCTTAGTGTTAAAACTACATAAAAGTATTTTCTCCGAACCACTTTTACTTGTCTTCCTTGCTAAAAGTAGATAGTCAATAATACCCATTTCAGAAAATCAAGACATAACTAGTTATTAAATAGATAAAAAATAGTAATAAATAAAGATAATTTAGTCAAATTACCTTAACTTAATGTTTTTTTACGGGGTGTGTAGAAAGAAACATGACAAGAAAAGTGGTCCGGAGGGAGTAGAAGTAGCCAAATTTAAAATTTTCAAAGCATCACTAATATGATTAACTTAATAAAATACATATTTAATTAAAACATTTTTAAAGCATATGTCAAGTTAATATAAACCAAGTAATATGAAATGACAGGAATATATTGGATTGAGGTGGACTTACGTGAAGCAACATGTATGAATAGTGAAAATTTCTATTTCTCTATCTCACTTTACGTGATACACTTTTCTTTTCAGTGCATCCTAAAAAGAATTTTTTTTTCTATAACTAAAAATGACTTAACTTAAAATTTCCATTTACCTGTAATGAAAAAATTATAACCACACAAATATTTGAAATTTATTTATAGACCATAATTTTTTTTTAAATTATATCAAATGACATGATATTACTTAAATTGAGACGAAGGGTGTATGAGTTAATCGTTACTTCTGAAAGTCACCAATTGAGGCGTACTTCTTGATATTCTAGTGCTAAAATTTGTGAAACATGCGAGAGCAGGACACAGTCATATTTCTGTTGAGAGGGATAATTGTGGAGTGTGGTCTTTACTTCTGTCCAATTCTTTTGATTTTCATCGAATACGGTTTTTCGCAGAATTCTATATGTATCTATGAGATCGGGTATGGAATTATGTTTACTCATTTTAAATTGAATCGTATAACTGTCAAAAGTGAGTGACTGTTCATCGAAATTGTTATAATCCGAATTTTAAGATTATAAGTTTAAGACAGTAAGGTAGTCCAAAAAAATGTGGAGAACGTGAATTTTTACTATCCCTTTCGATTCAGTTTATATACCCTTATTTAACTGGTTACGAAATTTAAAAAAGGAAAGAACATTTTAAAATCAATGTATTGTTGAACTAAATATATGTAATTGTGTATAATATATTAAAATATCTTTTAATTAGATATGTCACGTAAAATATTAAAAAATTACCAAAAATAAAAACAATGACATAATGTTAAAAAATAATTTTAAAAAATTGACACATAAAACAGAAATAATATTTGCGAGCACTAAAGTATATAGAATTAGAAAATTCCAAACACGGATGCGGAAGAAGCCATGCAGCCATTTTGATTTTCAAGACAGCAACAGCTCCTAATAATTAAAAAAAAATTAACAAATAAAAAGTCAAAGTGGAATTCAAAAGTCGAAATCTTACGGTTGTCATACTTCAAATAGAATCATATTCTAATATTAATTCATACTCCTATTTATTTCAGCTCAACTTGCAACAAAAATTAAAAATGAAAACTTTATAATAGAATATTAATTTCTGCGCTATTGAGTTTCTAGTTACTTATTTGTGTTGAAGTTAAATTAGTACTATTGCATAGTAATCATCAAGAATTGAGATTTGAGGATCGGAATTGTACGTTGTAATATTCTTTATTTCATTATTTAATTCTTCCCGTAATTATTTCAAGACAGTTAGATATTTATTGATAATTCCGTCATCCCCTGGAACAAAAATTAATATTGCAACCAACTGAAACTAATAATAATAAAAACATACTTTGGTTTATTAGTACCCATTTACATATTTGCATTATATGACTTTTGTTTCGTCCAGTTATTTGACCATCATATTACAAGGGTGTGAAATTGAAGATGAAACGAAAGAAATCAACCTTAGATCGCGATGAGATTATAATAACGTCTAACAAAGCTTTATTATGTAAGACACAAACCTTCACTTTTATCCTACGGATATTTAGGACGCAACATTTCTTCCTTGTTACAATGAATATTTAAGGATGGATTCGACTCTTCTTACTTGGATGAGAGACACATAATATGAGTTAAAAATGGTTAAAGATTTAATTAATTAACGTAAGATTCTAACCATGATAGTGTAAAATGAGAAATGTTCAAAATTACCTATTTTATACTAGTAATTGCATTGTGAAGTTTAGTCTCCACAATCGCAACTAACTGCAATATCTTTAACGGCCCGAACCAGATATGCAAATCCATAATAACCAAATTGAAGTTTAAGTGAAACAAACTCATACTACCGAGAAATTAGCTGCTTGCAGTGGCTGGCTCGGTGAGATATATCTATATATATGTGGGATTGAAAATAGAAAATTATCCAAAATGCAAGATACAAAATTTTCATTCAACTGTGTATATATGAAAAATTGAATAAAAATCGTGAAATGGTATTTTGACAAAAACTTTTCCAATTCTCTAAATATATATGAATGAATTTCAAATGAGGTTGGCGATGGTTTCATTATCAGCAAAAGTGCCTTCCTTCTGACAAAAGAATGTATGAACGGCTAAAATACAACAACTGCACAAACATTACACGAGAAAAACTGACAGAAAAGAAATGATACTAACTTATCTACGTCTGGGCCGGGAGAAACTCGGGGAACCAATATGTTGTGATCCCCTAAAACTTCTACTTGGAGAGTCCATAGATCCTCTTAAAGAGGTATATGCTGCCTTTGCTGATTCTGGAACAGAATCCGAGGGAGTTGATTCCACAAAGCATGCTGTATTGAGTCTAGTCCTCTCAAGTTCAGATTGAAGTAACTCAGAACTATACTGCTGGGCAAGAGCCTGAAAAATAAGATGCAATTGTAATGTATGGTGACGGACAGCATTGTAGCCAGTCAAAGCAGCAAAATTGCAGGGTGGATTTAGAAATGACAAACAATATTCATATACTTACGAACAATTAGAAGGTGAGCAAAAAGCATATGAAAAAAAACTCTGAAAATAAAAGATGATAGAGAGCAAGTGTTACTCACAATCAGGTCATCGGGTGATACAGTCATCCCTTGCTGCCGGTCATCCAGAAATACATCATCACTTCCACGTGTTGGCCGGCGGTTGTGAGTTGGAGTTTCAGTAGAATCAGCAGCACACTCAGTTGCTTTCTCTAAGAGGGCCCCTTGTAATGTTTTCAGCGACTCCCTTGCTTCATGTGTAAAATATGGATTCAATACGGTCTCGAAGTAATCCAACTGCACATTTAGCCCGACAAACTATTAGAAAGAAGTGTATGAACATGAGATCAAATCTACCTACTTATTCCAAAACCTTTTGGCCACAGCTAATATAGAACCTAAGGCAACCAAAAGCACTCAAAAAGCAAATGCAAAGCATCAACCATTATAGCAGAAATTTAACAGCACAGAAGTGTGTCCTAGAAGTGCAAGTTAACTGAAAATCACAACAGAACACTGTCAAGTTTTAGCTTTAGTATGCTATCATTAGTTTTCATTATATACTTAACAATCAGAGACTACAAATTCACCTCAAGCATAAGCTGGCAAAAGCCATTCGCATCTAATACTCTAAGATCTTTGTCTTGATTTTCATGGAAAAGACTCAGGAAAGTATCTATTAGTCCTTCAACAAGTATACCAAGCGTCTTTTCCAGTAGAGGCTTACAACCAGCGAAGACCTGTGAAGAGAAATCAGTATTACAAAGAAGACCAAATAATAAGGAATTGTAAGAATTAACCAGCTCGCAAAGAAACAATCATTCGTAAAAGGTACAGAAATATAGTTCTAAAGCAACAATATGCCCACAAAACAACCGGTAAATTTTACCTCTGCATGTACAGCTACTAGAGCGTGTAGCAATTCCACAGCAGCATCTCGCACACCCTGCAAGCCATAGAAGGTCATTTAACATTCAAAGGTTAAAACACACTAAGTTAATGGGAAGCATCTTTTCTCACCGTAACTGCTGGCGCAGCACCCCATTGTAATCCACCATCCAAGAAATAGTTTATAGCTGCTGTTCTAATCAAATTTGTCTGACAAATAGACACCAAAAACTAGTAATTACGGAACCATTATCTAATAAGTATGGATATTCTTCATTTTTTTCATTAAAGAATGTACAACAAATATCAAGCACAGCACATTAATGTTGCATCTTCCTCTCTTTTGGGGATAATTTATCACCCCCATGAGGGAGCAACTTATATATCATCTAACTACCTGTCTCAGTTATATGGGATTAAATGGGTAAGGGGTGGAGGTTGATAGTGACTTATTGGCTATTTGGTGGGGTGTCCTTAATGACACCAAAGAGTTCTTCTTGTTCTTTTTTATTAGTAGTAGCAAATATTTTATCACGAACAAGTAGGGGAAGACCCATATTCGACAGATACCATAATAGGAAAATACAACAATATTGGTTTCAACAAAGTTCAGCCAATTTCTATAAACGTATCCAGGTGTGCTCCCGACAAAAAAGTCTGCAGAACAAAAGGTAGACATCTTATAGCAATGTCTTAACCTTATAGAAAGGAGGATAACAACAACATACCCAGTGTAATCCCACAAGTGTAATCTGGGGAGGGTAGGATGTACACAGAGCTTACCCCTACCTTTCTGGTATAAGAGAGACTGCTTCCAGTAGACCCTCGGCTCAAAAGAAGTGTAATCAAAGCAGGAAAAGTAAAATGAGGACTACTATTGAAAGGGGATTGGAAATACTGTAAAAGAACATTTGGACAATACATCTTTTGATTCTGAGAAGGCTAGGTAAGGTCTGCGTGCACTCTATCCTTATCAGACCCCACCTGTGGGATCTCGCTTGGTGTGTTGTTGTATTCTGAAAAGGTACGTGAACAAGCCATTTATATGAAAGCCTGATGCTTATAACTGTAGAGTTGATAATATGTGCATTTTGCGGCATGTCTGGTGCAAACTGCAAATATTACTCATTCAAGAATTTCTCAATTTCTCTACACAAAGTTGTGTCTGGGTAAAAGTTGGTACAACAGTTTTAAAGTTTATGGAAGGCATGAGATGTCTATATGATAGGTGAACAATGGAAACAATACAACCAAATTGAATGATCTCATATATGGTAACGATTCTTGGCACACAAAAGACCTGAACTTAGTCATACCTTTGCAAAAGTGTACTGTTCAAGGACCTTCTCTTCAAGTTTCGCGAAAGACATAATCAACTCTTGGATATCACTGTCCTCTTCATCCTTACCCCTAAAGTAGATATAATAATGACATGATGTTTGGACTAATATTTGGCAACTTAACAAAAGTTGTACAGTCAAGGGGGAAAAGGCTTAGGAAAAGATAGTTGTCTATGGGCATTACTGGTTTGCACATTTTGTAATTCCAATATATGTTAGAAATTTGGAAATCCCAGCAACTAAGCTGGATAGATTTAAATTTTTTATTTTGTTATATTAACATCATGCAGAATGAGATTCAAGGTGAGTTGCATAAAAGAGTTGGTTCCTAAGGGCATTACTAGTTTGAACAATTTTAGTTGCTGGGATTTTCCAAATTTCTAGCATATATTGGAGCAAAGAAACCATTGAAGTGCTTTTAAGTTAAAGTACTTTTGTACCTATGCTGCATCCAAATTTGTTTGTATTTGCAGTACAATTCACGAGCAAGTTCATCTTTACAATATCCAATATTACTTAAAACCATCAGCAGCTGTAGCTGCGGATCAACAATACTTCCTGGCAGGGGTTCAGATGATTTTTCTTCTAGTTCAAGATATCCATTCTGAAAATATGGACTTTCTCTGTTGCATTTATTCAGGTTAAGCTGACCTCCAATTTGCTCCAGGTGACCTAATTATCAGGGTAAACAAATAGAATCACCCTTGAAGTTTTTCAGCTACTGAGATGCTAAGGTATCAGCTTCATACTTACCAGCAAAATTCAGCAAACAATTCAAGAAGGCTAGTCTAACAGATTCCTGGATTCCTTGAACCTGCACGTATATTTCTTCTGACTTCATGGCCTCATTCTGCAAAGACTCTATCATTCTGGAAAGGATAAAAGCACAGCTAATGAAAATGCAAGAACCGAACAAAGTCGTACCCGCTAAAACTCTCACCAAAAGTAACATACTAGTTCTCTGACAGCCTAAAATACACTGTCAATACAGCTCAGAACAAGAAGAGTTCATCTCTGCTTACAAAAATAATTCGACCTTTTGATCGATTTCCTTGTAACTTTTAACCAATAGGGAGGTGATGTGCTTAAAGTGAATGGCAATTGACGTGAATAAGCCTTTGACAAGTTACACTTATCGATTGGTAAGGTAAGATACAACTCAAATCAGATAAAGGGACCCTTACATAGCATTGACATAGATATAAGTGCCATGCAAGAGACACTGAGGAAACACAAATCTCTATATTAACTTCCATTTGATATTGTTCTTTCTGCTATGCAACACAATCAATACATAACTCTCTTGAGGATATAGATGGGAGGTGTTGGAGGATCAACCTCTTAGCTAAGAGCTTGCATGTCTTCCTAAACATGAAGGATTTTTGAGGACTTGGGATGCTTTTAGCAACCTCAGGATCATCGGTTCATCCATTTCTATTAGATTTTTCTATCATTAAGAGCAGACAAACACACCTCAACTCTATTCTAAAGGATTAGCAGTATCCATCTCCCACAGTTTGAGCCCTCAGATGCTTCCATCTCATCTTTTTCACATTTCAGTAGGTGACTCCTTTCCTGCAACGTCCATCTGCTAGAATTTGAATAACAGCTACCGTGAACAAATATACAATCCTCTTGATTTCTCCTTATACAAGACTTTGTTACTCAACTAATATTGTGTTACTCATATTTTCACCAAATTCGTATTCCCTTTCCTCACCCCTCAACATATCTCAGAAATTTCCCTTAGACTCTTCTATTAAGAATATATATATATATATAGAACTTAATTTCCATCACAGTTGAGAAGACCTAGAAAAATTCAAGTGCTTGGTACATTAGCTTAACAAACTATGTAATTCTAACATTAACAATGTAATTGTTTTGCAAGAATATTTAAGCGATATTTTGTTCTCTCACACTCTTCTGATGAGGTTTTTAGCTACTAAACTCCGAGACTTGATCATAGCTGGAAACATAAGGTTCAAGGAAATAGCACCTTGCAGACACTTGCCAGTGAATGGTGTAGAGGGACAGAGTGCAGAACCAGTAAACTCTAAAATCACCTTGAATTAGTACATAATAAGTGGATTGCAACCTCGATATGGCCACATCTCTATCTCGAGGCAGTGTTGTCAAAGGCGTGCTTAAGCCCTAAAGCGAAGCTCAAAACATGTTGAGCTCTTCGCCTCACTTTATGTGCGCTTCAGTGTCGTCATCAAGGTTCTAAGACATATTTTTCCTTGTCAATGAGCCTCTTCTGAAGAGGTGACACTAAACAATTGATATTCTACTTTCTCTTAATCTTTTTTCAATTTCTTTGTTCATATATTTTTCATTCATGTTTATGATTATTTGCCTTGAACTAAACAAAATATATTTGTCTTTTTTCTCCCTCTGTGCCTTTTTTCATTAAAGCCCACACCTTATTTGCTCTTAAAGTCCCAATGGACCTTAGAGCATTTTTGTGCTTAAATCCCCAACGTACCTTAGAAATTTTTTGCGCTTATCGCCTTTGATAACACTATCCTCGAGAGATCCCAGAGAAAGTAGAATTAGTAATCTCCAGCTTAAACTCTTCTTAGTGACATCTATTCTAAGTAGCGAAATTTCCTTTCTATCCAAAAGAATAAGCCTAACAAATTATTACAACTGTAACAAAATCTTCCTAAGGTAAGTCAGAGGCACCTTTAGCTAAAATTATTTTTTTGATAAAATAAAAGGTTTTCACCTGTATAAAAGTGGTGTATAAATGTCACAGCCTTGGTGGACAGAGCCTTGGTGGACAGAGTTACCTGGTACCTGTTGCTGGTGGGAGGCAGCAGTTATCCCGTGGAATTAGTCGAGGTGCGCAAAAGTTGGCCCAGAAACCACGGTCATAAAAAAAAAGTGGTGTATAAATGTAGTGAACTTAGACAGAATTTTGAGTTTAGAAGTTCAGACTTCATATGCAAGGCCACAAATGACCTTTGGTTAAGTGAGTTTTTAAGGGCTTATAGCTTCTAAAGGCAACGACAGTTTTATAACTCCATCAAGTTTCCTCATTCAAGGGGCACAAGTAATGTTCAACAAATCCAGGACAAGGCTAAAATAAGTGCAAATCATCACTTATCTACTCTTTCTTAAGTCATGTACTAATCCTAAAATCTTACAACTCTAATCTGAATCACTTCCTAGTGTCAAAGCTTATTATTCATTTTTTTGACAAGTAATATCAAAGCAATTTTTAAAAAATGAAGAACAAATGTCAAAGCATCAACCAGGTTACATGATGAGAAAGAATCTAGCAACCAAGGCTGTTCAGTGTTTTTTTGTATAAATATGTACGGTATTAACAACCTCTACAACTTACACATTGATCTGATCCATTGCAGATGTGATAATTGAACGGAAAGCCAAAGGCAATGAAGAAATGGTGTATGGAGATCTATTCCTTTGTAAAATAGATACTGGGACCCAGGATTCATCTTTTGATATCTCTTCAACTGTAGACCGCATCCATGAACAGAGCCTCAATATGTAAACTTTTGAGACCTCACACTGAAGTGTTCGCAATGCTGCAACTGGTGTGAAGAAATAAAATCATTAGATACCTCTCATTTACAATAGTCTAAGCAACTCAAATAACTTATGTACCAGCAATTGAAGGAGCTGATTCTTTCGCTTCAAAAGCTTGACATGCTTTGGTTATCTCCTTTATGGCATCACTCATGTATGGGCCAAGAATATTTGATTCTTCAAGATCCCCAAATGCATTCTGGACCTGTGAGTGTTATTTCAATACTCAGATACATTAGAGAAGAAGCAACACATACATAGAAATCATAAAATGTTACACCTCTTTCACCCCGGAAACATACAAATCAATTGCAAAGTCTAGCTGCAAATATTTTTCTTGAATATGCCAAAACGAGATTGATAACAGAAAGACCAACTACAATAGTATAGCAAAAGAATGTGAAAACTTTAAAAGGTACAAAGATAACAAACTTAAGAGAAGAGCTTAAGTGGTTGTTCAACATATACATCATAAGACAGGATCTGTTTGGATTCAAGGGATTTCATGCTGTGGTGATAAGAATTTGCTTCCTCACTTCAAAGTTCTTTTATTTTGATTATATCTGAGAGACGTATCTTTTTAATCATTAATGATATCAGGATTTTGAGTTTCACATTAATTCATTTTTTCATCAAAAGGGGAAAAGAGAACAAGGATATTTTCAGGACAATAACCGGTAACATCTCGAACAGCAGGTGGTTATCCTTGCATTGAGTGTACTACTCACTGTGTAATATACAGAGGTGGACTACTCGCTGTGTAATATACAGAGGTGGACTACTCGTGTGTAATATACAGAGGTGGACTACTCGTGTTGTGTTTCTTGGTTTTCTTATTTCAAATTTTCAGTAAGAAGACTTCCGGTCAAACTTTCTATCCTATCCACCCTATGAGTAAATTTTCTCTCAAGACAGCTGTGAGAACTAAACTTAATTTAATTCAACCATAACTTGGTCATACTACAAAGCACAGTAGGTCAACTAGAACAAAAATTGATCCACTTCTATGGTAGACAATGAAAGCCAAATTGATAGGTCCCAGCTCCAATGGGAATTTTGTTCATAATGAGATTTGTCACAGTAATTTTACTATCTAAAAGAAGTAAAGGATATGGAGTACAATTGGAGTGGTATTCACGATTAGATTTGTTGCCATAAATAACTCAAAAAGAAGAGGATTCCATCTATGCTCTAGGTGTCATTTGTGTGGTGCTGGCGTGCTGCTAGAGAAAATATATTAGTGACCTCAATAAAACCCCTCCCAGCAAAAATAAACAGAACAAAAGAAGTAATATGCAGCCAGGCTCAATCCTCATTAATCGAAATGCAAAAAATTTGGAAGTGACAATCAAATTCTTTTCTTTTTTGGCAGGACAAATTTGGAAGTGGAGACAATTCCTATAACCATAAATAGAAGACAACTACGTACACAACTACTCAACCTTAACATAACCATCCATACTTTAATCTCCTACCATCAAGATTGGACATTTACCTTGGATTCATAAGCTGATATAGTACTGCGCACCATCCCAGCAACTTCATCAAGAGAATGATTTGAGTACTTCCCATCTCCCGCTTTTTCATCACGTTTATTCGCAGAGGCATTCACATTTGAATCAGAGGATACCTGAGAAGACTACAGAACCAGGAGAAAGGCCATTGATATCAAAGCAATTAGCAGATAGAAATAAATTGAGATGAGATTGCAATTTTTTATACCATGGTCACCAAATATGGGAGCGAAGTATCTACTAAAGGACAAAAGAGTGTGGTAAATTAGCTACTTATCAACCCCCCCACCCCCCCAAAAAAAACAGAGTATGGTAGATTAGCCTCTATTCCCAGGAGGCTAACAATTGAAGTTGCTGATATGACAGTAATTGAAAAAATAGTCAAAGCGGAGCATCCATATCTATCACAGCTAGATACGATGCAATTGAGTGTGATAAAGATGCATTGAGGATAGCTACGTTATCATCAAAACACATTATCACTTTAAAAAAAAAACCTTTCTTGGTGCAGACAGACTTCTAATTGGGGTTTGAATATTCATTACTTAAAAAAGAAATAGGAACAGCTCAGAAAAGTAGCAGTACTGCTTCAATCATTGAGTTGCAAGACAAATGCAAGATTCTTCTTGTAAGCAATAGAGGAAACATACTAACAAACAAGTAAGAAGGCATCTGGTAGACACCTTGACCAGACCAAAGATCCCAATAAGAACTATTCATGATCAACTATAGCAAAAGTAATGGATATTTCTATTAACATCTAGGTCAGCTAATGTCATTAAGTTGAGCAAAATTTATTGATTTCCACTAGTGTGAGAGAAAAAATGAGAACAGCCCTAAAGACTAAACTATAGTTAAAAATGAGCACATCCCTAAAGACTACATAATTGCAACAGCTAACGACTTCAACCATACACAGTCCCCCCCACCCCCCACTCCACCTTGTGATAAACATATCTAGCGCATCTATTTCAAACCCCAAAAAGGAAATAGCTCAAAAGATATTTTTCAACTTTTTTTTTTATGAAGTAAATAATCTCATTGCTGGCATCAAGTGGATGAGTAATAGTTACAAAGTACAGTAGCATAAAGAACTTACCAGCCACAGTACATATCTAGTTGAGAGCTAATGAGCTGATAAAATTCAAGAGGGGGAACAGGGAATCTATCGGGGACATATAGACCCAACTATACAACAACATAAGACAACTAGCTTTTAGAGACTGGCAGGTAGGTGATATTCCATCAAAGCATCTCCTATTTCTTTCATACCAGATACTCCAAAAATTAGCCACAGGTATCATCTTCCAAATTCTTATGATTGTGTTTCAACTCGTTTCAGTATCAAGTTTATGTTCCTATAAACGGGTAATTCTCATTCATCGAGAGATCAGAGTTACTTTTGACACCATGACCGTAGAACAGCATGTAAGCACCATTAATGCCAGATTTTAAAGGAAATGAAACGTAACGGGAACTAAACTTTGTAACTGCTTCACCTTGAATGTGTCATCCCAAGGATAATGGCACAATCCTGATGTGTGGTGGTGGGGTCTGGGGAATAATGGAGTGTTTTCTGTGAAGTTTTCCTACAAGAAACTTTTGGTTAGGGAGGAGCATGTTTTTCCATGCCGCAGTATGGATTCCAAAGGTGCCGAGGAAGGTGCGCTTTTTCACTTAGCTAGCTTCTAGAGGGATGATTTTGACAACAAAACATGTTAGAAAGCAGAAGGTTTTCTATTTCAGTAGGTCTTTCATGTGTAGGAGGCAGGGAAGGACATGGATCATCTTCTTCTACATTGCGGTTGATTATGAGAATGAGACTGGTGAGATATGTTTAGGTGGTTTGGCACTCTATGGTATACCCCTTGAATATGATTGTTCATGGTCATGTTTATTAATGAAAATACTTTTACTTGACCCGGAAAAAAAAGTGGCACAATCACTAATTAAGATTTCTTTGACTACGCTCTTTTCCAAAAAGTTTATAACTATTTTGACTATAAAAATTGTCACTTAGAGTATCTTTTATTTAGTTTTCAACTGGGAAATATTTTAAGAGATCGATGTCCATATTCACACTGAGAATTACATAAGTTCATCCCTATAATCTGACCACCAATTCTTTTGGGACAGCGGGAGAATCTTTAGTTCTGAAATAGCATCTAAAGAAAGAAAATGCTTCCTCTTTCTGTCTATCAAATTGGGTTTTGACATGTTTTAACTTAACAAGAGTAAATACACACAAAGGGCAGATACAGATGTTACTTTGTCATTTAGATAACTCTAAATATCAAACCAGTGAAGTGGATGCTGTCAAATGCTTTCAATTTCCATGTAATGCAAAAAACATTACTTCACATCTACAGATATTACAGAGAATTATGGTTCTATTAGTCAATGTTAACACGAAGCATTTAATCTTTGTCGCCACTGCAACAAGTGACTACAGCCCAGATCTGGGCACAGAAGATATATATTAGCAGAGCACTTCTTAACTGGCTGCTTTCAATCTCCATGCATTTTCTCTACTCTCAGACAATAAAGAGCTTAATTAGAAACTTGTAAAATCAACTGACCTGGTTAACATTGGGAAGGAAAAATACGAGAATTACTTCTAAACCTAATACTACAAAATGTATTTTAAAATGTGTTACTCTTCCAAGACTCGATAACTGTGCAAATCAAGTAAACAGGTTAGCAAAAGATCGTCAGTGATTATGTTTCTACTATCATTATTATTATTATTATTATTATCTTCTTTTTTTTGTGAAAAATAGATTTACAGCCCCCAAAAATAACAAGTGCAAGATGCAAATTTAGCTGCTTTTTTTTCGAGACTGAACCAACCAAAAAACACAACAAAAGCACTCAGGCGGCCCTCATTGAATTTGTGAATTATCAAAAAAATATTTGTTTATATATCCTCGGTTTTGCACAAAGTATACTGGGTAGATTAATTAATTACCTTCGCGAATTTCCCACTGAGAACTGCAACAGCTACTCTCCAAAAGGCAGGTACATGATAGATAATTACAGCAGTCAACCTCCTTATATAACTTCCTCTGAGAGCATCAACCTTTTCACCAGTAAATTCCACTTGTTGTGAATCACCCGTCAGATATGTATTTTCAATAGAATCAGAGTAATCAGCATCTGGCTGATGATCATTTGGGACAAAAATTAGTACATTAGTTTAAAGTACAGTTAATTATCAATGTTTTTTTTACAAAACACAGTTGGGCTTACAGTATTGTTCAAATCTTGCTGAATATGCCTCCATTTTGCATCAGATAAAGCTCTTTCACGCATCTCAGTCCGAAAATTTTCCATTCTTGCTTCATGATCCAAAGTGCATTTCTCAAGCAAACCTCGGATTCTGTGGTTCTGTCAAATGGTCAACAAAGAGGACATTGCAGAATTTACATCCCATCACGAAATAAGGAAATAATTACCACATCATTCGCCTTGATTAAGGAGAACAAAGTGCCAAATATCCTCTATGCAGAAGAGAGGGTTTCACAACCAACCATGGGTTTTCTGTTTTAATCGAACTATAGCAATCAAAACCCAATCTTTTTTACTCTCATAATACATGATGCACATGCAACCCCCAAAACCTTTTCTTTTTTTGACAAAGGTAACAGCTTATATTAAATCACAAAAAAGGCTGTGAAACCAGTATTTACAGGAGTAATAGAAGGCAAAAACTGCTACCCCACCCCACCACATCCCCAACCTTTTTCAGATAACTAATGTTCTCTGCCGATCAAAGTAATGTACATGTGACGCTGCAGCATTCACAAAAAATAACAAACATACTACATTAATACTCTCTCCTTCCCACTTCGTACAGCATTGTGGGGGATGTTCTAAAATGTCCGCCTCCATTCATCACTAAAATTATTCTGTACAACTTTCACTACTTCTTTCTTCTTCTTCTTTTTTGAGAAGGAACTCTCACAACTTTTAAGAATTAAAATTCTAAACTTTATATACTATACTACTTTAAACATTTATGTCGAATTAACTTTTTTATGAAGTAATTGTATTAAAAGGCATCAAAAAGATGCAAGAGAGTTACAAAGTAAAATAGGTGATAACTCCCGTTACTACCCAAAAAAATAGAGTAAGATCTGGGAGTTAAAACCTATAGCAAAAACTCAAGGCTATTAGGCCATTGAGAGGGAGCTAATGAAATCTAAAAGGGAAATTACATCAACGTTTTATTATTGTTCTAATGTTTTCGTCCCCTCCCAATAGTCAATACTCCCTCCATTTCATTTATGTATTCTTTGCTTTTTAATATGTTCAAAAGGACGTCACTTTCTATATTTAGTAATTCTTTAATTCCAACTTCTCACATGGCACTTTTGGGACCACAAGATTCAAAGGGCATTTTGATATATTATAAACATCTTTTGTTTAAGACTATGAGATTCAAAATCTTCCTTTCTTAAAGTCAGTGTGCAGTCAAACTAAGACAAATTGAAACGGAGGAAGTAATATAATATATTTTCAAATTTTTTTGTTTTGATAAGGAATATATTTTCAAAACTATATCCTAAACTCTGCAACAAGTAAAATTAGTAAAGATACAATGAAACGAAAAGTGTATGCAGTCAAAAAATGAAAACAAGTTACGAGTTTCCTCACAAACAGTGTTGCGATCTATCTCCAACAACAGGTCTCTCTTCTTACTCTTATTTGATAATTGCTTCCAAAATTCTCCATTTTCTTGCTGATCTGGAGATATATTTTAGGTTTCAACTTTTCTCTATGGTCTTTCTTTGTTCTTTACGAAAACCGTGGTGCTTGGATCAGCTTACCTGCACCTCGATTAACCTGCTACCTCCCACCAGCACAAGTGTCGGGTAACTCTATCCACTAAGGCTTGGACATTTTTTTCTATGATCTTTCTTATGACCAGTCATGAAAAACTAAAGACTAATTAGCTAAAATCTATTAAGACATTGTGGCTAATCTAATGTTTCTAGTATATGGCAGATTCCATATCGCTACAACAACGAATTTTGTTATAATGTCCTGGGCAATCCTCACGTCATGATTTACCTTTTGAAATTGAGTTGGGCCTAGACTGTTTTTGTACACGGTACCAAAGTCAAACTCATCCTTATTCTTGATTCACTTAATGTTGGGCACGCATATTATTTTGTGGATGCTCCACATGTCTAGGTCTAAACGTGCGACGGAAGGAGTATTAGGTTAGAAAACAGACATTAACCCTAACTTAACCCAAAAGCCAACTCATGAGGTGAGGATAGTCCAAGGCTATCTAAGGAGATAACCACCTATTCCATCAACCAATGTAGGACATCATAACATCTTTCCCACCCTCTCGCATGACCAGGCCTAAACATCTCGAGTGTGTGGAGAAGGGGTGTTAGGTTAAGAAACTGGACATTGGCCCTAACGCCAACCCCAAAAGCTAGTTCATCAAGTGAAAATTGTCCAAGACTATTTAAGGAGACAACCACCTAACCCATCAATCAATGTAGGATATCCTAACACCTCCTCTCAGCCTAGACATCTAGAGCATGGAAAATATAGCATGGAGCCCTAACATTGAGCAAACAAAGAATATGAATAGGTCTTACTCCAATACTATGTAAAGAAAATGAACCTTGATCTAACTAATCCAAAGCTGGCTAAGACCATATAAGGAGACAGCAGTTGGCACCTTCTGTGATTCTAACGACCCCATTCCACACACCCAAGATTGGACATCAGGAGTGTGGACTACATAACATGAGAACCCAACATCACATAAACCAAGAATATGGAAGGGTTGACTCAGATACTATGTTTTAAAAAAATAGACCTTGAGCCTGAATCAAATAAGCTTGTTCTTTCTTTATAAGAGAGAAATCCCTGAGAACTAGTGGCACGTGGTTCAAAATTTGGTAGATAATGAGCCCCCACTTTTACCCTTCTCCACTTAACTATCAAGTTTATATCTGTTGCAGAATTCGAACTTGTGATTTATGCCTAACCCACTCATCACACGTTACAACCTTACCACTAGACCAAAGCCCTGGAGCTAATCCGGAAAGCTTGATTATGAGGTAAGAATTGTCCAAAATCACCTAAGGAGACCACCCATACCGTCAATAAATCAACATGGACCCTAATAGATTCAAACAATGGGTTCTATCAAAAGTTAAAAGAGACATCAAACAACTATGAGTTCAATCAATGGATGAAGCATACAAAACTCATAGTGGAGTTACCAGTTGATATAAAACACCTCATGAAGTAATATTATATCCTATTTTATCGATCTTTTGTTTCTATTGTTAGTGTCATTAGGTTTTATGTTTAATAAAAATTATTTTAAAAAAAAAAGAAAAAAGAACAAAAATAGAAACAGTTGTTGGACCTTAGAGTCCTCACCTGTATATTCAAATAGTGCCATACAGGATCTGATTCCGGTTCCAACTCCAACAAGAGTCTCACATTATTTTCAAGCTGCATAAAGCATTAAAAGTCAAATATGAGTAGCAAGTATTTATAGGAAAATATTTTAAATTTTTCTTGAACATTACAATCTAAAGTGTCTGTTAGATGGTTGCAGACAAATGCACAGGGCCATAATTCAAGTGCAATCAAGTAAAAAAAATTGCAAGGAAGGCATTGATCGGAACTGTTTGGTTTACCCTCACTCCCTCAGTAATCTGATAATTAAGAACTGACAGGCATTGATGTAAGCAATTTCACCCTTTTTGAGCATGGTTTATCACATTTTCTCTTCATATATATAGTGAGATATCCAACCATTTGTCTGGAAGTTCATTTATCACACTGCAAAAAGTAGTTTCATCGACACTGCAGACTGACATCAATTTATCAGGCTACTTGTCTACTCATATAAGACATTTGATAGATGATATAGGCAATTTGTAATAGACAACATACACTCAAGCTCTTTATATGGGACATGTCAACCCCTCAACAAATTGTAATTTGAGGCTGTTTAACTCTAACTTTGCTGACTCCAAACAATGTTCTTACCACTGTTGTTATTTGCATTTGGTTTTCTTTTAATTTGTACTTCCTTGTTACTTTTTTCTGCTCTTTATTTTTCACTGTGTTCAGATTTTCGCATCTCAAAATGAAAAACAGAAAATATATACCCAGCAAAATGTCAAGGCAGTGTTTCATATTCTTCAGTTGAAAGAATATCTCGAGGATTTGTATGACAGAGTAATCCCGGAGTCCATCTTCCTAAATAATACGAACTCTTTTTTGATCAAGCTGGGAAAAACGACAAGGATGATTTATGCCATGAGCCTTTTACATACTTCTCAAAGGGGGTGAGCACCAGGAGAACGTTGAGACGCCATCAAATTGGAGGACTCTCCAAGCAGTTAAGTTCCTTTATTTATTCATATTTACATCCTCTCTTCATAAATAAATGCTGGATTTTTAATTTCTATAGAAGTGTAGGAAAATATGTTAGAGATAAAAAAGAACAAAAGGTTTTTTTAATAAAAAAAAAGTGAAGAAGTGAACAAATGGTTTCCAGCACATGTTGTCAATCTACTATAAAAAGAACAAGCCATAAATCTTTTGAGTCTACTATACACAGTTCGAAATTTGAACATCTCACTGGATACAACAGTAACTGAAAGATCACCCCACCCCAAATGACTTATCCTGCCCTGCCCTGTTACCATCCCTACACCGATTCCAAGAAGTTTTCTGAGGCCAGAGAGAGTTTAGGGAAAGCTATTTACAGCTAAGAAAGCTCACTCAGTAAATTAACCAGTTATATACAACTATAAGACACCAACAATTTTATAAAAGAACCCCAATCAAGTCCCGCGACAGTACACAATTACCCTAAATCATTGTGAACACAAGACACTATATAACAGGAAAATGTTTGAGGCATTTCGTTACTATCACAGCTTACTATTAACAAGAAAAAACAAGTATTAACTAAGCTAGACCAGTGCTGTGAAAGGCGTGCTAAAAACACGCTTAAGCTCTGAAGCGAGGCTCAAAACATGTTGAGCACTTCGCCCTGCTTAATGTGCCCTTCAGTGTCTGTTGTCAAGGCTCCAAGGTGAAGTGTTTCCTGAAGAGGCAACACTAAAGAAATGATATTTCGCTTAATCGTAAGAAAAAACTCAATTTTTTTGTCCATATATTTGTTTTCATGCTTATAATTATTGATCTTGGACTAAACACGTATTTTGTGTTTTTTCTCCAGATGCCCCGTTTTCCATTAAATCCCACATTTTATTTGCGCTTATCACTCCAACAAACCTTTTAGGCCTTTTTGCGCTTTTTACTTTTGATAACACTAGGCAAGACACAACTGGAGAGTGATACTTTGCATCCTTGCAGATAACAAATAGGTTTCTTGCATTAGAGTCTAATGGTGTATACCTCGTAGGTTATCCCTTTTAGTAATATGTGATCTCCATTTATCCCAAAATAGGTAGATCAGATGGGTATGAGATAAGTAGTCAAATAGAATGGCTTCAATAGTTGACTGGTTACTAAAACAAAAGTGGATGTCCGATAGAAAGGGGAGGGTTAGCAAAGTTAATTGGAAGGTCCAAGGACAATTTCCAAATCTACATATTGAAAGTTCAGGATTTTTTTATTTTTTAATTATAACCGTGCAGTTCAGGCCAGCTTGAGCGCACATCGTCTAATTCCAAAGGATACTTGTCACCTCCCACCAACAACAAGTACCAGGTAATTCTATCACAGATGAGAAGAAATCACCTAGTGTTATTATTGTCTCTATTGAGATTTGAACTTGAGACCTCATGAATCTCACCCACTTCATTAGCCACTAGGCCACACCCTTGGGTGCAAGAAAGCTCAGGATATTATTTGATATTTTCAAGTATAGCAGGAGAAGAGTTTTGAGATCTTTAGCCTTTCAACAATTCAAGTGTATACAGTATTAAAGAGCATTCCTTGTGGACTTCTAGAGAACCAAACAGTCTACCGTAATGTCCTAATCATGCACCGGTCATGATTTTTAACTTTTTAATTATGTTGCTCAGACTCTTCAAAAATGCCAACGGGTGCATGTTGGATTCTTAAAAAGTGGTGTATTTTTGAAGAATCCGACATGGCATCAAAAGTGAATAGTCCGCACAACTTAGCTTTTTAATGTTGGTAACTGTGTAACTTACATTTGTTAGGTCAATCTGAGGATCTTCCAGAGACTTGTAAAGCTTGCCTTTAAACTCTTGCATAACTCTTTCAACCTCCTCGAGTACACGCTTCAAAATTCCAACCTGAAGGAAAGACATTCAATCAAGAATGAGTAACACAGGTAAGGCAAAAACTATGAAGAAATGCGAACAAGTACTCAATTCAGGTCAGACACGACCAAAAAGGATTAAACATCAGTCAATTATTGACCCCAACATGCCAAGGAGCATATAAGTTATAACAATGTCAAATTGCGCCTGACAATAATTAAATCAAAACTAAGCCATGAAAAGTGTAAATCAGCTTGACTAATCAGAACACGTTCAGATGCAGAGGATGTCTAAAGCACCTAAAATACTTTTCTTAATAATTAAATACAATGTGTCATTAACAAAGCATCAAGGACGCGATCGCACCTGTTCATTAAACAAATTGTTAGGGAAAAAGCAAAATCATCTATTGCTTAAGTAGGAAAAGCTTCTGCAAAGCATTCCTAGACTACAATATATTATGATAGGATCCAAGCATAATGAAACTGGTAGCACAAAGTATAACGACTATAAAACCAATTAACAAGTCAAGGAAATATAAAGGCTAACCACAGAGGGGCATGTGTACAAATTAACACATCAAAACTCTATATACCATTGTCATGTGGAGGATAATGCATTCAACACAAAGCATATGTTAATTTACAGCATTAACTAAGTCATCCATACATGAGAAGGAAGAACGATTGACTTTGCTTTCCTGTACTCCCTGACAGCCAGGTCATATTCACCAGTACTAATGCTATGACGAATCGTGCTGGGCAAGTTAAATAGTGTTCGGAACCTTTGCAGCATTCCTTGAACAGATCTTATTTTCTCAGCTTGAGCCTGCACAATAATGATTACACTCACAGAAGGTAAAAAAAATAAAAGGCAACAGAAGTAAAAACCACTCACAGATCAAAAAATTTACTAGAAGTATCCATAAAGAAATAAAGAACACGCTACCTACTTGTCTTTCAAATAGTGGCCCAAAAGCACGATTAGCAATTGAACTGACTCCTTCGATACAATTAAATAAGTGAGAAGTTCCAGAACCTTCAGGGTCTTCCTCAATCCGCCTTAACTTCGATTCAATATCTACAACAAAAACATTGATGACAAACTAAAAGTTCCTATCATAAATGAAAGTAACACCAAAATCCTACAGGACGCGTAGCTCACCATCAATTGTTGTTTTGCATGACACAAAGCAGTCAAAATTTTCTTTAACCAACTGTTTTTTCTGCAGGGTACGTCCTTTAAGATCAGTCTTCACGGCAAGAGCACCTGATTCTAACTCAGACGCGCTGGTGTCTTGGTGAATTCGACAGAGAAACAACTTCGGGTCGAATTTCTCAGAGAAGTAATTCAACCTCTCTGCAAGATTAGATATGAACTTGTTAGAAAACGAGTGCAGAAGAATAGGAAAGGGATAGGTGACATAGACTGAACATTCCATTAAACATAATCGATGAGAGTAGAGAGAAAAAGTATGCCCCTAGGGCTTTGATCTAGTGGTAAGAGGGTAAGAGCACAGCACGCAATGTGTGGGTTAGACGTACGTCACATGTTTGAACTCCACCACAGACAAAAGCCTAGTATTTAAGGGGAAGGGTAAAGGGATGTGCCAATTATCCACTGGGTTTTGAACCGTGCGCCACCTGGCTCTCGGGGATCCCTTGGTTATCTTTTAAATAGATTGAGTTTTAACGCTTTTTGACATGGTGGTTAATTAGACAGCCTATCAGGTGTTTGTTGCAGCGATTTCTCGGTGATAAAAAAAAGCTTAGAGAGAAAAATATACACAACACATTCTTCTACCACATGTTACGTTTATAAAGGTCAATAACTTACGTGGGATATGGGGATGAAATGTCCATTCTCTTTACATGTCATTCCCTTATCTAATCATCAAAGCTTACAAGTATTCATAATACTCTATTTAAGTTGAGTTTTCATTGCATTCTGCTAAGTTGCTCAGACTCAGGTGCGGGAGTCCGATACGGGTGCGGATCTAGAGGTTGGATCCTTCATGATCTAATTTTTAAGATCCAGGTATATGGATCCATGTATGGATATGGGTGCAGGGATTCGCCTAAAAATAATTAAAATATCTAAAATAGAGTTATAAAACCTAAATTATGAGATATTATGTAGAGAACTTGAGGAGAATCCTGGAAGGAGATTAAAGGAAACAGAGTGACATGGAAATATTTATATAAAAGGTATTCTATTTTCTTCAATTTCACCTTAACTTTCATATTGATTATAGAAATCATTAAAACTGTCTCGATTTTCCCTATTGATTTTGGTCAAAGTATCCAAAATAGGTTGACCAAATCGGACACGGATCCCACACACACCCAAACCCATGTCGTGTCGACACGGGTGCAGCACCAAAAGTGAAGAGTCCAAGCAACTTAGGTATTTTGTATGACCATAAGTGTCCTTACTTGAAATTCTTAGGAATCGCTTATGTACACTTGCTACAAATAAATCAAATGCCCATAGTATAGTCAAATTTGTATATGTGAGAGCATTGTGCATATAGTCATAAGATAAACAAAGAACTAGCTCTTGAATAGCTAAGTATCATGTCAAGGAAACTAAGTGTCGTAGAGAGAATCTACTTGGATAGCTTTACGATGTTTTTGTAATTCACTCTATAGGCTTTTAAGGCAATATATAACAAAAGTTACGCTTAACGATGGGAGGGTATTCGAAGGTTTTACTTGACACACCTGCGCGACGTGATTCCGTGCACAGGGTTGAGACTAGACCATTATATGAGCCTGAAGATTGTGGCATACCCGCCCTTATGGCATCATTTGTATTTGGAGCCAGCTGGAATGTCATATACTAGTTGTCCCCAACTCGAGTCAATATATGGCACATATGGCCTGCCGGCAGACCCTCATAGTGAGCCCACAAAGGGGCGTCGTATCAGACCGCAATTACAGTATATGCATAAAAACATAGAGATAAGCTTTTGGGAAACTCGTGTCTTACAGTTGACCTGGATCGTCTTTGATAGGCCTTCACGTATCATTTGTATTAGAAATTGTTGAAGTACTTAACCTACGCAAACTATAGGTGTTATATATAATGAACGCTTCTTCGGATGTTATGTGATGAACTTATCAAGTTGGTGGAGGAATTGTGGCTTAGGTCGCAGGTTCAATCCCCACACCATGCAAAGCGAAGCCCGATATTTAAGTGGAGAAGGGTAGAGGGGCGGGCCCATTATCCACCGAGTTTAAAAGGCTGTGATTGGTCCAAAAGGACGGGTCACAGACGAATTTCTCGGTTATCAAAAAAATAAAAAATTATCAAGTTGGTGCATGTGTTACAGTTTCATATCATATATCTACTCCTTGTATGCTTATAATTCTTTCGATTAGACATTCGGTTCATATGAGCTTCCATATTTGTCTACCTGTTATTCTGTCTACTTTACATACTAGTACATGTTTTTTTTTTTATATATATATATATATATATAGCATGTATTGGTTATTCCGCTCGCTTTAAGCTTATAACTTCAGGCATGACATAGCTTATTTGTGAAGCATGTGTTCATACGGTTCTTGTCCGCCCTCTGTTTTGGGGCGTGACAAGTAGAGAGAAAAATATACCCAATACATTCTTCTTTTTCCTCTTATCATTAGAGAATGTCGCACTAATTTATGTGTGCAATTTCCTGTGGACACGACAAGGCCCCATCATATATCTATTACTAAGGAGTCGTTCGGTTTGAATTCAAGTTATGTCGGGATTAGTTATGATGAGATAAATTATGATGGATTAGTTATGATGGGATAAGTTATGATAAGATTATTTTTTATTGAGTGTTTGTTTATTGTATTCAAAATAATAAATTTTAAAAACAATTTATTTGTTTACAAAAATGCCCTTCATGAATGTAAAAAGTGATGTATAAAAAGGGTTTAAAGAGATATTTTTGTCATTTACTTATTTTATATCGGGATAAGTTATCCCAAACTTGCCAACCAAACAACAAATTAGATGGCACTATAATTTAATCTCAGGACTATTTGGTATTATCCTTCACACCAAACGACCCCTAAGAGTGAAAATTTGTCACTTTAAACTGTAAAGTAAAAAACGAGTCGCAACCTGATAACTCTTTCTACAACGTCCTACAATTAGCCTTATAGTGATGATAGGTTCCTCATTTACCATACAAATGTTATTCTCAAAAAATTAATGTCTTAGATACTTTACACTACAAAAGTTAACACGTGAGAATTAGATATTGATAAATTTAACATTACATTATGGACTCTATCTTTGGTAAATACCAAGATAGAGGTCAATCTTGAGCAATATCCAAAACAAACTCACACATGAGTACGTCCAGCAACTCTTTGCTGCAGTCACCATTATCTTTGGTAGCTTATCTAATTGGTCTAATACCTCCTTAGAGCACATAATTATATTGCAGTGCAACAACATTGAAAGTAACTTCATGATAGCAATCCAAGCTTCACATGCTTTCTCAGACTACAAAGCGGTGTATTTCCTAGTAGACAAGCACAAGTCATTTCCCTACGGCTCAATCACATAGGCAATGAGACTTTGTCAAAAATCCGCTGGAAAACAGAGCCCCCTCCCCACTATGAATTTGAGTCCTGATTTACAGAATGCCACAAAAATGAATGGAAGTGGAGATAAAGTAAACCACTACAGACCTAAAGAGTAATCACAATTCACAACACAAGTTCATGGCATATCACAAATAAGATGCCCATTATCCAAACGACAAGCATCCACCAGATACAGGATCATAGAGATGCGATATCATTCAATCCACTAAGTCTTGTAATGGAGTTCAAACTTCATATTTACCACTACGTTTAGACATACACTTGATAACAATGACTTTGAAGGGGCTCACAAAAGTTCTTTCTCCCCTTTTCCCAGATAAAGCTGACCACAAATATGGTCCAAGGAAAATAATGAACAAAGAGGGACAAGACAGCATTATAGAATCAAAATAATTTGGCGGCAGAAGTAAATACCTCGAACATTGGGGTCTAAATGATCTCTGTCGCCTATGGATGGGGAACTTGATATGTTCTCACTAATTAACCTTAATGTTCTGTTGTCAACTATCCTGTCAACAAGAAAACAGCATCCCAATTAGCACAAGTATCAAGAGAAAGCAGTCTGCTCAGCCAGTTTTTTAACCAAGAGCAGAAGTACCCCAATTTTAGAGGATCGACGCATTCCATGCCACGAGGAAAAGACTGCAAACTATTAAGATCCTTTTTTGGGACTGCTGTCTTCTCCTGCTCAGGCTTTTGAGTGGTTGCAACCACTCTTGCCTCCCTCATCTCACGAACCCTGCGTCTTAGCTGCACGATATTCAATCTATGAATCTCTTTATCTATTCAAGCATGTTTAATAATCAATAATTGTGCAGAAACAGAAACACCAATAACAAAATAACCAATAACACAAATACATATAGCTCCTTATGATTATGTTTCGGTGAGCTCCATATTGATATGACAAGACCAGAAGAACAAAGACTAATTCCCCTAAATGAACAATCCAAGCATAAGTGAATTCCAATAATTATTCAGAAGCAAAATGAGCAATAATAGAGCAAACATACATATAAAAAGAACATTACTATAGATAGTAAGCAACTATAGATATGTGCAAACAGGTTATCCATTGAAGCAAATTTTTTTATTGTATACTTAAAACAGAGTTACTAATAAGTTAGGTGCAGGCATTGATTCAGTGCAAGCACTAATTGGGCAAAGTGTGCACCTTTTTCCTTATAGGCTCTACTTTAAAAGAGAAGAACTAAAAATGAACAGTTCCTCAAAAATTATCAGTACTTAGAAGGCCCTGGCATTACGGGAAATCTAGGAGGACTTGCTCAAACATATATCAACCATCAGTAACAATGAGTCCACAGAGCAGTAGCAGCATCAGTCAGCATAGACATACCTCAGATTCATCAACACGTTTCCAGGAATCCGGTTCGCCTCCATCCCACAATCCATCATCCTCCTGCCCAGCTCTTCCTCCACCACTAACCACCCGATTCCTCGACCCAAACCCGCGATCCTTGGACGAATCCTCATCACCAGACGATATACTTAGCATCTCGATTTCCGAATCATCATCATCCTCCACAGATTTCCTCTGGTTACTACTACTCTTATTACTAGTCTTCTGCATCGCGGCGGCGGCAACACTAGGGTTCTTCCTCTCCGACGTAGCACCACCGCCCGGTCTCAAATTGGGCTGCGAGGGGGGTTGAACGAAATTGCGAACTGGTTTTGAAGGTTGTTTAGATGGTTTATGGTAATTGATATTGCGTTGTGCTTGCTCCTGTAATGCGATCTGTAAGAGCTCGTCTTCGTCGTCAGTGTCGGTTGACATTATTTATAGTATTTGAAGATTATTAAAGTATACTATTCTCGTGGAAAAATTAAATGGAAAATTACAGATGAGTGTTGTTGAATTTTTGGGATCTGTGGGTTGAGAATTGTGATGATTAGTTTAATTTTTTTTGTTGGTGTGTTAATAGAAAGGTGAAATGTACAGGGGATGTGGGGAAGAAGGAGGGTATAAGGAGAGAATCGGGTGTGTTGGTAATACGAGTTGGAATTTTACAACTTTTTTCCTTTGATTGCCACGTCGTATTTTCGGAGGAGTGGCACATTCATCTACGGATGAAATTGTTAATCTTGAGCTGATTCGTAATTTTGAAATAGTCAAATTTTAATGATATCAGAAAAAGAAGAACCTATAATTTTATACAAGGTGATATTGCAAATCAATATTTTGTGTATGTGATATTAGGATGTAGGGAAGTTCAAATTAATAAGATGATTATTATATGACTAAATATTATTAAAGTAAATAATTTTCATTTATGTTTGGCGTAATATTCTTGTCTTACTCTTTGTTCAAGAGTTTATACTTTATAGAAATATGTTTGTTATTTATGAATGTACATATTTTATCAATATTTCTTCATTCTTATTTTTGATGTGCTTCATTTGGTTTTCGTCACAGATCATTATTCTTTTTTTGCCTTGATAAGTGTATACAACGTTTTATCACTATAATTGCCCTCAAGCACTATATACACATACTCAAAGTTGTTGTTTAGTCATTGTAATCGCTAATTTAATTTCCTTCCTCGTCGTCTTATACTTTTTCATATTTTTCCACTTGTTTTTGTTGTTTTTATTTTTCATTAGCATCGTAAAATAAAATACAATTTCATCTTTAATTTTAATTTCATAAAAAAAAAAAAATACTTAAAAAAAATTGTAGACAAAAACACCTATTATTATTTTTGTCTAAATAAAGAGAATCCCTAAGCCTTACATATTTTAGTGCAACATGTATGATTGAACAATATTATTGGCGTTCCTGTTCAAGTGCACATACTATTTTTTTCTAAAAATAAGACATTTTCGTGTAATAAGCTTATATGATCATCCAACGATGTCTAATATGCATTCATGATCATTTTATTTTAGCTAAAAAAAATATAATTTTCGACACCTATTTAATGACGTGATAATTCTAATTTTAAAATTAAAAAAAATCAATACTTTGACCTAACCCACCCTAATTTCGACTCATAATTTATTCGACTCACTTAAATCGATTGTATAAGATATACCTGGTTCTCTTATATATATAAGGGGGTTACAAGCACACAGCTTCTTCTGGATGGCATATCAGCTTGAGCTATGTGCTCGTAGCCAAGGGTATGGGCCCACTTTAATATTATTTTTGTTTTAATTTATTGATTTTATTTTTCTTTTTAATATGTTATATGTTTAGATATTAAGTATTATAAATTATAATAATTAACAGTTTAATATATTTGGTTATAGATTTAAAAAATACATATGAAGTACTATAAATCATAACAATTAATAACTTAAAATATATTAAATATTTTGATCGACTCTTGTAATTTTATCAGTGTCACATAAATTGGTACAGGGAGAGTAACAAATATTATTTAAAAATTACAGAAAAGTACTATAAATCACAATAATTAAAAATTATATTGGCAATCTTTCAGTTCGATTATCAAGAATGTTCACAAGAAGTTAGCCAGTGATATCATATATAGATGTTAGTCAACATCCTATGAAAAAAACAATGCTATGAGAAGCAGAAATCATCTTGCAGAAAAAATTAGCTTGATTCTAAATGGATGACATTACAAAAGAACTTTGATTTAAAATGAACAATAATAAGCCAGAACTTCTCTATTCAACATTTTATTGTTGATGAGAAAAAGATACTTCAAGAAAAAAAGTTAGAACAAGCCAGTAATGTGAACGTATTATCGCGTCACAGCAGCTATTGTGCAACATAAACAGTAACAACTTGCTGTAATTTGAGAAATTTGATATCTGCACCAGCAAGAGTAGTGAAGTGATTACATGGTATAGATACATCTATCAGTTTTGCTCTTCAGCAGCGTAGAGCTTTTTGATCTCCTCAACGTCATCATAACTACCAAGAAATATAGGAGAGCGTTCATGTATCTTCTCTGGAACTAAGTCAAGTGCCTGCATAATAACATTACTACGAGTGTCACGTTCTAATAATAAAACAAAACAAGCTTCTTGTATTATTATACTGTGACTAACAGAGAATTCTCAGAAATTGTACCCGTTGCTTCCCAGTAAATGCTTGGCCTCCTGCTTGTTCCATCAGAAATGACATGGGAAATACTTCATAGAGAACCCTGTTTCATATATTTCATTAGCAAAGGTTTCCGCGAGTTATTGCAAAGGAAATTCTTCAGTGACTCCAAAAATGTGCATAACGTACCTCAGCTTCCCGTTGGGGCTTTTCTTATCTCCGGGGTACAAGAAGATGCCTCCATAGAGTAATGTACGATGAACATCAGCAACCATACTGCAAATTAGAGTCCAGATTCGACTAAGTTGATTAAAAATATGTCCATGGAAACAAAAGCTATTCCATACAAAGTTAACAATTCCAAAGACATAGAGAAATCACAAGAAAAGAACAAACAAACTAAAATTGAAGCAACAGCAGTCCCAATCCACTTTACAAGAATCCACTGAACTCTCTACACGAACGGTCAAATAGAAGGATTCGTTTAATAAGAAATCCAACAAAAAACCTCCATTTAACCCCGTCTGCAGATGTAATGTGAACCTTTTAACATTTGAATATTTCAACCACAGTTGGCTTATAGGAGTTCTAAGATCGTCAAGTAATGATTCCTAAAATTGTAGCTATCAGTTGGAAATGACCAGAGATAAATACATATTAAGTTAAAAAGTATAGAAAATGGAAGCCTGCCTTTATCTCTTTGAAGAAGGACGAACAGGGAGCTTGATATTCCGTATTGTCCCATGCCCAAAAACGTAATAAACGTAGATCCAAACTCAACAGAGCTCATCTTCAACCATTTTTTACACATATAGAGAGTTTCAACTTTACAGCACATCTCAAATTTTTTCGTGATTCTGACATTACTGCCTCAGTGCCTAGTATGTCAAGTAACAGAAATTCCATCATGATTATATGGTTCAGATTGCAGGTTGGTGAATTGGATCATACAAGACATGGTAACAACACAAACCGTGCAATCTAAGCATCTATGAAGTTTTCAATTACCTTCCAATATATCTCAAAGATTTTGGTGAAGAACCATCAGCGGGATACTTGCAGCTCTGCACATATCTGAAATTAAAAGAATAATAGGATATCATGAACATGGGAAACAAACTTATTAGCTATTGCTTTGCAATAAGCGTACTTGGATGTTGGACCGTCCCAGTTCTTGGCATTTCCTTCATTCACTGAATAAATCTTCCCTTTCTTAGGAATCTGCACGTAAAAGCAAAACGAAAACCATGTTAACCAGAAATCATAAAAGGAAATAGGGCACCAGATATGCTAAGCCAATCTTATGTTAGGCTGTATGTGTTACTAATTAACAGAACCGAAAGTTGATTATGTGTGGTCCAAACGCCATTCAAGTCTACAACCCGAGAGAAGCGAGTAGACCATTTAAAACACACTTAAGATCAATAAAAGATTATCTTGATAGCATTTTCTAAAAATTGATTAGAAATTTTCCATCAAGATTATCAACTTTAAGTTCTACGATAATCTTGAGTAATGAAGTAATGATCAAGATTATTAGTCAACAACAAGTTCTATGTTCTAAGGCGATACAAGGAGCTAAGGAACGGCGTTACCTTGATGTCAGGATGAGTTAGGATGAACTCGCCAAGAGAGGGATCAAGGGTAAAACCATTAACTCCAGATCCAGTGCTCAAAACTAGCTGCAAACAACGGAGATCGGAAAATCTTATTACTTGTATTTCCAACTCATCATTGTCTTTAAAGAATTAAAATACTTCAGAGTATATTAAACTTAAATGTGAGCTACATACCGTACAAGAACTTCCATACATGCAGTAGCCAGCAGCTAACATGTTCATCCCAGGTTGCAAGACATCATCTAGTGTTGGTTCATGACCGTCTTTGATCATGTAAATTCCAAAGATCTATATAATGAGACATATTATTCATTGTGACATGAAAAAGGATATAGTGGTGGATAGCCAAGTAACAACAACATAAATATTTAGAATCATACCGTTCCAATAGAAACACCACAATCGATGTTCGATGATCCATCCAGAGGATCAAAAACTACACAGTATCTGTCATTAAAATTGCATCAATGGATTAGTAATTGGTTCTTAAAACATAATGATAAATGTCAAACTAGAGAGATCGAACAATGGCACTCACTTTCCACGGTTAGCTGGCTCCACAAATGTGGCTTCTTCATCTTCTTCAGAGACAAGAATGCACTACATAATTTGACATCTTTTAGATTAAAATCACCATTTATTTTCACAATGTGTACTAATAAAATGAGTGTCTCGAGTCTTACTGTTCGGCCACTGCTAACCAAAGCCTTGATAAACACTTCATTTGAGAGTACATCAAGTTTCTTTTGATCTTCTCCCTACAATTAGAAATCAAAACCAGAGTAATTCCAAAGTTGAAACGGATTGGAAGCTTTAATATTTATTATAAGAGTGGCGTCTTCATGAACTTGCCTGCACATTCGTCTCACCAGCAAGTCCTAGAAGTTTGGCTAAACCTGCCTGGAAAGATGTATCGACTTGTAAATATATCAATACAGGAGTAAACGGAAGAACACAACAAGGTATAATACATGTTACACAAAAACAGATTCATTCTACAGAAGTTTCCTCTGCCTTGTACATTTTTGTAATAATGAAAAATTAGTTAGAAACAACTACTGAGCTCTATCCATCAGTACCTGCAGTTAACTTATTTTCTTGCACTACAACTTCATTAATCTGCATCGCTGAAAATAATACAGCAGATAAAAGTGAGGAGGAAAAATTGATATTCCTCCACTAAATTTTGGATGCTATAAGGCAAATAAATCTGATGCATATTTCTAAAAAAAAAAACTTGAATAAGCTATACTATAGAACATGATTTTTCCACGCCTCAAATCACTATTTTTACATAGGTTTTCCCCACAGCGAATTAGTGGGAAATATGGAACCACAAGCACTTAGCTGTGATCATTGAATAAGCTATGCAGTAGAACATGATTTTTCCACTGAACTAACTTACTGAGTAGAAATGATATAGTATAAATTTGAATCTAAGATATATTCACAACGTGGTTGGGTTACTAGTAGACGCCACCTTTGTCCAATCAATTGGATAGAGAAACATGCAAAATTAAAGCGTCACTCTCTTCAATAACCACACACAAATTAAATGAAAACAAACAATCAAAGCAGAGAAGTTGATATCCAAAAAAAAAAAAAAGGAAAAACCTTGTTAACAGCAGTGCATACGAACTTGCAGCCAAGAACAATGTGACTGAGCAAAATACTGAAGTCTCCACGGGATTCAGGGTGCTTCGTCTGCTCATTCAACACAAACCTTGTTATCGTCATCAAATCCGTCCGGTGTGCATCCGCCGCGTGATCCATCGTGCTTCGATTTTTATGTAAGAGATTGGGCACGCAGTACTACTAAAGTGCTCATATATATATATATATATACAGAAAGAAAAAGAAAAAGAAAATAAAAAGAGGAATCTGATCTGACGTCAGAGGATGCCACGTGGAAAGAGGAGAGTGATGCATGGGATCAGTGGTTGGCACTAAGATAAAGCGTGATCCAATTCGTCATTCTGTTAACTGATTTGTTTTTCGTCTCTGCTTAATTTGTTTCTATCTCTCACTGGCTGCCTAGCTCTTCATTATCCACGTCACATATAATGATATTTCAATGAGTTATCCTTATATTTTACAGGATTGTTGAAAAAATAAATATCTACATAGATATTACTAGTATTCAATTTTGTTTCTTTTTATAAAGTATAGTGATATCTGAGTCGGTGTATATCAAATTCATCTAAACTCTCAACAATGGGCAGCAAAAGCATACCAAGATAAATATTGATGTTAAATATATAAAGTTGAAATTAACATACTGGTTGGATGAGTGTTGCGTATTTTTTTATATACAGTGCAGGTAGTAACCGGGCTATCTAATCAGTGTAGGATGACACGTGGAAAGAGGAGAGTGATACATAGGATTAGTGGTTGGCACTAAGATAATGTGATTCTCGTCCTTATGCTAATTTCTGTTCTTTTCGAAACTCATTATTTGTTCTCTTTATTACATGTTTTGTTTCTATATCCCACTGGCTTGGGCATGGGTCTTCTTTACCCACGTCACATATTTCGTGAACTTCATAACTTTTGAAAATATAATGAATTGGACAAGTGATTGACACTAGACTCTCAACAACATACCAGAGGGTGGAGTAATTAATCGTTTTCGATAAACCATTGGCATTTTACAACATAATCTTTGGTTTCCTCCATTTTAATTAAGCTGAGGAACATGTTGATCTAAGAAAGCCTGAGCTAAATTACTGAAGCTTGTACTAACTCCACCTGCAGCTGCATAACTCTTGATTGCATCAATTACTTCTGGCTTTAAGATCTCTTCCTTGTTTGATGCATTGCATAGATAATACAAAGCTCCTAGAGCATAATTCACCTGCCCAGTTTGAAGTTCATTTGTGTCAAATCCATGTACATATATATCCATACGTTGAGCCAGTGGCAGAGCAATGTTTTTTTTTGTGGTGGTGGTTCAGAAACAAATATGTAAAAACACATAATGAAGCCCAACGGAATTCAACATCTACTAATATAAATTAGATCCCGCCCCCCTGTGTGATCTATATGCATATGCAAACAGATATCACTTTTGATTGTTCGGATAAATATGAGGAGAGCAACATTCATGTTCTGTAATTGCTTAAAAGAGGATGTCCATGAGTGATTTACATTAGACCTTGAGAAGTAAAATTGGCCACCAAAGTGTAAGCCAGTTTGAGACTGACGAACACAATTAGTAAATTTTGAAAGTCTTCGTGTGCAGAACAGCTGATTCCAGAATGAGAAAACATCATTTTATTCTGGATACAGCCTAAAGTAACAGAAGTTCCTATGATAAAAGAAAAAAAAAGACCAAGTTCTATAAGAGGTGACATGTCTGATGCCTGAAAAATTCTTATCAAAGTTATTGACAAGATTGACAGATCAATGGTACTCAACAGTTCAATTAACAATTGTTAGTTTCGAGTTTCTCACTACGTAAATGTGCAATTTTAACGAGTGAACAGCAAACACTCAATAACCAAGAAGACCACAAAAAGTTTGTTTATATCCTTACCGTGTTCCTTACAGGACTTGACAAACACTGGATGACGAGAGGGATACCATCATTTTGAGTGACAAGAGCAGCATTAGCTGGATCTGCAAGCACAAACGCTTATTGAGTTGACTTTTTGGAGAAGATCACAGGAAGTCTACTGTGATTCGAAGCAGAACCAACAAAAACAAGTTCCAAATCATGGAATCAACATAAATTCCAAAAGCTTTGATCTTTACCAGCACAAGCATTGCAGATTCCTCCAATCCCAAATTCCACAAGCTTCTCACTAGGCTCAGTTAAACAGTCGAGAAAAAGTTCTATAACATTAAGCTGTTTAATATTACAAGACATGTTGAGGCAACCAGAAGAGAAAAAGATGATTGAATAACAAAATTAAACTACTCATCAGAAGATTCTTGACCTGGCGCAAAAAGGTAAAGTTGAAAGGATCATATGCAAAGTTCGCCAAATTAGCAACAATCTTCTCTTTTGTCTCTGTAGTAACAAGAGTGAATCAAACCATATAGATGCCAAAAAAAGAAGTGAAAAAAGCAGATTGTAGTTAATCAATTGGCTACCATATATGCTATAATCTTGACAAGCGTGAAATTAACTTTCCACTTAACAGCCACAAAAATATCAGACTAACAAACTCTATTAGTTAGCATTACTGATTGCTCTGTTGGTCCAATCATTGATAGCGAAACTTTCAACAAAAAATTGGGTAGGCCGCTAGTATAGTTTCTGAGGTAGTAAAATTTTATGTTTCAGAAGGATCTTTCTTGGTATTAAAGTCTTCAATCTGTGACGAAGTAGCCCATTCTTCATCTATGCAAAGATGAATTACTACTTCATCAACCGAGATGTTGGCGCAAGAAAGCAAACTCTCATTATATATCAATCTTCTTCTCAGGCTGCTATTGGCATGACAACATTGTCTCACTGAGCAGTACTTTCTCATGGAGGAAAGACAGAGGATAATGATAGGACAGACATCTTAGTAATTACATAGTTATTCCTATAATTTTTTTAAGGGATAAATGTAAGTCATATTGCTATAGCGAACAGATATCTGTTGGTCAGAGTAACAGTTGCTTTGTTACTAGACATCTTGCTTGAAAAGTCAAAACCCACAATAAATCACCGTAACTTACAAATATGAACACAGCTTCCTAGTGACTTGACAGTATTAATGCTACCTTGTTCTTATGTTAATATAAACATTATTGTAAGCTAGAAAACACATATGAACTCCCTAATGAAAATATTGCACTTGACTAAACAAGGTCCATATGATATTCTGATAGTACATTTTGTCTCATTTCAGCAATCCAAGTTGGGTAGATACAACGCAAATCAGTTGAATAAATCTCTAAGCATACCTTCAGCAGAAGCATTCTGAAACTGAGTCACCAATTCCTGAACAAGAATCAAAGAACTGATTGGGCAAACAAGAAAACAAGATCTATGCTAATAAAGGAATTGTTATGCACAATTTTTACTTAGTATCAACAAAAAGTTTTGCAGTTCCAGTGTTCTTTCTCTCATAGCGTCAGGTAATCAATATAGTGAGTTGCAGGATTAACCTGAAGGTACTTCACCCGTGGAGTCCCATATTTTCCGGTGCGCTCTTCTTGCCTTTGGCTATTTGTAAACATGTAAACTGCAATAAGGGAAGAGGAACATATAAAAATTAAACATTTTTAGCATTTAACAACCATACACAGACTAAGAGTACAGCAGCCATATAACTATGCATCATGCAAATAGGATTTGGTACTACATATAAAGTCTCATTTACTGTTAGAGCAATAAAAACGAGCTAAGAGAAACTCCTGTAGGAAAAAGCAATTATTAATCCTTGTATTAGTAAGATCATTTTACTTTTCTTCTCAACCCTTGCCACAACCGAAATCACCCTCAACTCCTCTTAACCAGTCCCAAATGAATCTTCCTTTCTCATAGCCTCAAATCCTCCACTTTCTGTTCCTGTTTGCATATAAATTTAGATACAGAAATTATGATAAACTGGAGATTTCTCCTAGAACAACCTCTCACTCAACTATGGCGCAATCCCATACTAGTTATAGGTTGACTATGAAATCTTCTATATCCATTCCTCTCTAGTCAGGTCTATTTCATTCAATTACTAAATAATTTTTCCTAAACCATAAATTAGGGATTCTCTCTATCCCAAATTTCTCCCCTACAAGTTAGCTAGTTTAACCACAAAGTCACAAATATCTATCTCTTGCTTCTGCAGTATTCAATTCTAACTGGTTACTACAAGTTAATGAAACTTTTCCTCTCAAGCGAAAGAGCCAATAACTTAAAGCCAAAAAGGAAGGAAAACTTTGATACTTTCAGCAAATTCAAGATCACCCCAATGTCTAATAATTAGATTTCTTTGATAGACACAATGAATTGAAATGAAAGGAAAAAGAAACATAGTGCTTTTAACAAACTAAAGGTGCTAAGAAGATTTTAATCAACTAAATTAAACGGTTGAGGTTAAATTGAAAATTACAATACGAAACAGACTAAAGATACAGTCCTATTCAACAAACAAGTGAAATCGAATTTCCAGTACCACAAAAGAAAGTGTGTTTAAACTTGAACAAAGAGCTAGGAGTGAGAACATGAATGATGAATAAAATCAAGGCTCATTTTGGCCTTCACTATGCTTTTCAACTGTGGATAGTTAAGTACAACATAGTTTAGCACCTAAATTTTGAACAATTTGAACAACTCGAACGTTCTCACTAACAAACAAGAAAGAAGCACATAGTTCTTAGTTTAAAGGAATGAAAAATCAATGCAGGATGCCCATAATTCAATGTGCACGAAACATCTTACACAGTAGTCACCGGTGGCGGACTTACAGTTTCTCTTATGGACTCCGCAAAACCCAATAGCTTCGACCTAGACTCAATATTTGTGTTAACCGCCACATATTAAATGGCATATATTTCCATACTAGATAGGTAATAGCCTGTGTTGAGCATGGACCCAACGTTGATGACTTGGTTTTCTATCTGTTCTAAAGAGTTCTTTTTATCGGTAAATACAACATTTTATTAATCATAAAGAAGTACTTAGTGTTATTGGATACAAAGAGGATCCGAGTAGAAGTAAGAGGATACAGAAAACTTATATTATATACATCGAGAAAAGACATAAAGTTACCACTGAAGTTGTCCCGAATTTTCAAAAAGACACCTTAACTTTGCGGGTGTCCTATTACCCCATTGAACAACTTCACAATAGTATGTATACCCCATTTTTCACCCAATACCACTTATACAAAATATTTGTAAGTCGCACTAATAGTCACTTGACAAGTGTTAAAAATAATTTTTAATTATTTTTATTTAATTTCTTTGCTTTTCTTTTTCTTTTTCTTTTTTTTTTTTTTTATCTTTCTTCTTCGCCTCAACCTCTGTTCTTCTGACATTCCTTTCATGGCGATGAACAATCGTCAAACCCGCTGTGGCAGGACAGAATTTCCCGGCAGCACTATCAATTATTTATCAAACTACCACCAATTAATTTATTTATGAAAATAAATATCGTCAAATAATCAAAATCTGACATTTAAATCACCTCATTCTCCAACTTCTTACTCCCAAATCGAGTTTCCATAGTTTCACTATTATACCAAACTTGATTTGTAGGAGGAATAAAATCACTAAACTAATTTGTTTTTCAAAAAAAAAATAATGAACACAGTAACATTAGTTTAAAAAAAAAACAATGACCAAAAAGGAAAAAGAGCAAAAGAAAAAAAAAATGAAGGAAGACATAGATGCCCAAGAAATATGAGTAAGCTAATGATAGTAGGGTAGATGAGAAAAAAGATTTGAAAATTAAAAACTATTCCTAATAAAGCTTAAAAAAAATTAATACATGGGTTTTTATATTTTCAAAATAAGTCAAATCGGGAGTGCCACATGGCAATTTTACGTTGGTATGAAGCTGTATGAACAGTCCTCCACACGCCCATATTTCGTGACAACACAAGTGGTGTTAAAATTAGTCAAAAGGGTATATTTATTGTGGATTTAGATAGTTTCGTGGGGTAATAGGACACCCGCAAAGTTAAGATGTCTTTTTGAAAATTCGAAACAACTTCAGTGGTAACTTTATGTATTTTCTCTACATACATCTTTAGTGTTGGTTCAAACATCCATCAATCACAAACATTTGTATTTGAATTCCAGGACTAAATTTTTTTCAGTTTTTTTTTTTTTT
>JAJOOS010000906.1:0-51330 GCA_029582725.1 Solanum chiquidenum | reverse complement strand
GATCTGGGAGAGTGGCGAGCGAGATATGGGAGAGGGGAGAGAGGGGAACGAAAATATATGTATATATACAATTTTCTCTCGCTTTATACAAACACAAATGCACTTTATACACTTGCGTTTGTATAAAAAACGAGAGAGGCGAGGGAGAGAACGAGAGAGGCGAGGGAGAGAACGAGAGTGGCGAGCGAGATTCACCAGGAGAGAGGTGAAATAGTAATAGTTTGCTATGGGGTACAATTAAATAAAACTATATTTATAGGATTTAATTTGAATTAATAGTTTGCTATTATATACAATTTTCCCTTAAATGATATCTCTCACAAGTCACGCGTAATATATAAATAAAAATAAAATAGGAAATAAGTCAGCAGATGCATATACATTGTATATTATTAAAAGAAAAAGGCCAAACACATATGCAGACCCTTAAACTTGTCTCTAAATTTCATTTTGGCACTCCAACTCAACCTTGTTCCATTTTAACCCTTCAACTCCAATTTTTATGTTCCATTTTGGCACTTCTAAGTGATGAGACAGAGTGTGTGCATCACATTTTCCCTAAGAGAGTGAAAGACAAAAAAAAGGATTTTTAAAAATAATAATAAACGATTACCCTTCAACTCTATTTTTTTATGTATCATTTAACACAAAATACTAATTTTGTGATTTCTTTATTTCTATATATGTTATTCAACTGCAATTTTGCATTTTAAAAATCGGCGTTCATCCGTTAGTTATTGTAAAAAATTAAAATTGACGGATGATCATTGATTTGTTTTTAAAAAAAGTAAAAATTTCTTTTTAAAAGTTTTCCTATATTTTTACGTGAAAAATAACCCACAAGTGCATCGATTTTCTTTCTTAAGAAAATCAATGACAACCCAACGAAGTCTATCGAGTTTCAACATTTTTTGTAGTGTTATTAATTAGCAACGAACATGAATTTTTTTTTTACTCGTATTTAGTTGAATGAAAAATTAGAAAGCTGATATTTGAGTTAGTCCAAATAGACTAGATCTTTAAAAAAAATATGTAGTGTTATTTAATTTAATTAATTGTTTAAAAAAGAAAACCAACACACTTTCGCGATTTTCACACAATAATATACAGAAACTCTAAATATATATATATATATTTTTTAAATGATGTTCATCCATTATTTTAAAAAAAAAGATATGACATTGATTTTATAATGAAAAAAGTGGAAATGAAGAACATAAAAAAAAATATAGAAATCATAAATTTAGTATTTTGTGTTCAAATGATACTATATAAATTAGAGTTGAAGGATTAAAATGGAACAAGACTAAGCCAGCATGATAAAATGAAAAATAGGGGCAAGTTAGAGGAGTTGTGTATGTGTTTTTAATTGTTTTTTGTGTCAAAATGGAATATAAAAATTGGAGTTGAAGGGTTAAAATGGAACAAGGTTGAGTTGGAGTGTCAAAATGAAATTTAGGGACAAGTTTAAAGATTTGCATATGTGTTTGGCCAAAGAAAAAAGTAGACATTGCATATATAAAGCTTAGAATAAAATACATAAAAATGGCCCCTTATATTTCAGGTAGGTGCAACTGGTTTCTTAAATATATTTTTTCAGCAATTTTGTTCATTTAAGTTTATCAAAAATAAGTACTTTCAATGTTTGTCAAATACTTAACAAAATCTAATGGCTACATTTATTGAAAACCGTAGAAATTTATATCAAACTTTAGTGTTTCAAATTTAATGATGACCCTTATCTCTTAATTGTTTCATTTTCTTAAAGTACACAATTTCATCAATAATGGTCATATAAATAAAGGTTCAAATAAAGAGCACTTTTGGTGTCAAAGAAATTCCTGAAATTTTTTACCACATATAGTGGCTTTTTCCCCACAGAAGTGGTCATAATGATTGGTAAAAGACAAGATAGAGAATTAGAATAATCACAAGATGGGGCTCTATTTGTAAATTGAACGGTGAAAAGTGAAAACAACAAGAAAGCAAATTTGAGCTGGTTTAGATTAGTTGATTATAAATAGTCGATAAATATTATTGATAAAATAATTTATAATTACTCAAATATATAATTAATTTTTTTCTGTCGTTGTTTAAATAATAGGAGGAAAACAGATCAGAGATAGGATTTCGTCTCGATGAAGCTCAAGATTAATAATAATAATAATAATACTAATAATAATAATAATAATATTTTTAATTTTTTTTTATATATAATTTTCTATATATGTAATATAATTTTTTATTAAGAGTGTTCGACTTGATCAACTATTAATACATAGCTACTTTACCAGCTAAAAGTGATTTCTATTGTTAATTGTTTGATGAATATCCTTTTCTCAATCAACAGGTAGGCTACACAATCCTAGAAAAATATTAATTAATTTTCTGAATGTATTAATTAATAGTACTGATATGGGAAAAATATTAACAGCGGGCATTATATCCAACAGCTTTTCATATTTTTACGCAATTATCACACGAAAGAACTTTGTACCAGGAATTTATACGCTCGCATCCTTTGAATACGCAGACGTTCAAAATTTGCATAATTTCAAATTACAAATTTATCAAAAAATAGAATTTTAAATTTCAAGATTTACTCATAAGTTTATATTTTACAAAAGGAAAAAAAATAATTATTTTAATTTTGCAATAAGAGATGCATGCTCGACTGAAAAGATTATATGAAAGAATAATTATTAATGACTATGAGTATTATTTACCAATGGATCTTTGGCAAACTTATGTGTATTTGAAAATATGTAATGATACTTACTCGCAAATACTTATTATTGAAAGGAACATGGAGATATGCATTTATAATTGTGATACATTAGAATTTAGAATATCTTGGATACTTTGTTTATAAATTATGATTTGCTCATTTAGTAAAATTGTAATAAGAACTGATAAATAATTTTCTAAATTATGGGGAGTTCATGTTTATAAAAATAATACAACTTACAAAATTCAAATTAGATATTTAAATAAAATTTTAACTTTAAATCAACTTGATTTCTGACGGCCTAAAATCTAAATTGTAATGTCAAAATAAGGATTGGCTCAAGAGCCTATAGGCAGTTGTGGATCCACCTTATCATTAGGGTTCATCCGAATTCCCTTTCGTGAAAAATTATATCATATTTACATGGTTAAAATAATTTTTTAGGTATATATAGTAGATGTCGAACCCCCTTCGGCTACTTCATGTGTCTATTTCTTCAGATTTTGAACCCCTTATTGAAAAATTTGGCTCCGCCACTGTCTATAGACTATAGGTAATAAAAAAGCTAAAAATTTTGTGGTAATTAAAACTTTGGTACATATTTTTTAAAAGTCGCTTTTAACCTATATATTTGCAATATCATTTTCTATATACCTAATATAAGACGAGATATGCTGTAGTGACCATCTGAATCATGGTAGCTAGGAATATTCTAGATAAGAGAAAATGACAAGCAATTTCAAATATCTAAATGTAAAGAAATAATCAGTAGCCACATCTATAAAGCAGCTAATCAGATATATATGAGTCATGACTTGTAGTAAACAAATTTCAGGATAATTAGCAAGACGAAAAATAATTAATTTACAGCCAAAAATGGAGGCTCTTAGCTCAAGCCAGCAATCACTCAGGTTAGCAAATAGATTCTAATTTCCATCTGATATTTATATTGATCTGAAAATTTTGAAAAATGAGTATATATGACGATGAAATCTTAATAGCTTAGTTCGTTGACTATCTGAACTTTGATCTATGACCTTGTTTATAAGGATTTCAATTCCCCACCTCGTAACCTCCTTTTCCTACCCCTATGCATGTAGATGTTGTGAAAGAGTGGAAGATGGGAAAGTAGAGTGCAAGTGTGCAGAAGGATGGTCTTGCTCTGTCACTAAAACAGAAAGTTCCAAGGCTGGCAAGCCTTTTTGCCAATGTTCCAGCGACATCACTTGTACCCGCCTGTATGTACTCTAAAATTCCATTATACTCAAACAATATACACATATTATACATTGATTATACACAATCACACACATATTGTATGTCAGTTCGCACTCTATTTTCCAGGTTATCATATCAAACATGATACGAATAGTCATTACATGTTATTATGTATGTCAATTTACACATCAAAAATGATTTTTAACGGTAATTAATTAACATCAATAGCTTAATTGCCACTCAATATGTATTTTTAGCAGCAATTATCACTCTGTATGTCCCTAAAGCCTTTAGCGACACTGGATCTAAAGACACTTAACTGATGCTGGTAAAGACTTTAGCACTCTTTATTAATGTGTCTATTTATTATCGCTAAAAGTTGTTTTTGTCGTAGTGTTAAACCATATAGTATAAAAATTGATTCATTTGCACATTTGTAATTTGTTAAAAAAGGGAAGAATCTGATCCAGAGGCACAGAAAGCACTAGAAGGGTCAGATGGTTGCAAGGTGATGTGCAAGACAGATGCAGGATATACTTGTAAAATTAGCAAAGCAGGGGAAGTGATAGCTGAATGTGGAGAAGGTTGCATTTGCATTGTTGATGAGACTGGCAATGTTAAATGCATAACCAAAGCAACAGAAACTTCATGCTGTGCCTCTGGTTGTAACTAAGTAGTAATTATTAAGACTGATGTTGGATTTGTGGCTTTAGGTTGTTTGCATTGATGCCTTTGAGTATGTTTCTGTGTTTTCAGTCTGGCTTATCAAATAAAAATATGAATGTCTGTTTGTTTAAATGAGATTTACTTTTGACTCTTTCAGTAAGTTGCAATTTTGTTAACTGTTATTAGGCTCTAATTCGATTCCATGTAAACAAGCTTGGTGGAAATATTTTAGGATGTTTTGTGATTTTGCTGGTTAATTATGCACAAAGTTTGAATTATAGATGCTCTACAGTTACTGCAGCTTGGCCCATTCGATTTGGAGAAGCTCCTCTCCAGTTTCCCTCAATGCTACCTTGTATAGTTGACATGTGTTCATTTAATTTTTAATGAACCAGATTAATTTTCTTGATCAAATACCATTAACCATGGTTATTACTATTTCTCTTTCTCTCTCCTCTCTCATCTCTTTCTTTCTCACTTAATTCTAAAAATAAACTATTTCTCAATCAGCAAAGAATTTGCTTTGTTAACAACAAATCACTTTTTCTTTCCATTATTTTCACATTGTGATAATAGAAGACAAAATTCAAAGGATGAACTTGGGTCATAAAATTTAAAAAATTCAACCCATGAGACTACATCTTTGAAGCTTGGTTCGGTCACAATGGTGATCCACAAAACTCTGTCGTCTTCTTCGTAACATCAATTTTTTTTCAATTTGGAGTTTCTGCAAAAGCCAACTAAAGGATCTGGAAAGAACATGAAAAATGAGTAGGAAAATATTTTTTCATATATTTTGTTTCTGATGAAATTCTCCATTTATTTTTTGGGTCTTCTTTTCTTGTGGTATTTATAACTGTAATCTTTAATTGAGGCTAATCACTCCATTTCAGTCTTTCTCTTGTAAGACTCTCCTTAGTTGTTCATATGTAAATGTAGAAACATTAAAATATTGATGTAATTTTAATTTTCAATTGTTTGATTTACACAAATGATGTTTGATTGCTCTGTTTTTCATAGAATTTTGGAGGGAGAAGAAGTGTTTCTTTGCTGATTGAGAAAGGAATAAGAGGAGAGAGAATTATTAATAACCATGGTTAATGATATTTCGTCAAAAAATTATTTTAATCCATTAAGGAATTAAATGGACACGTGTCAATTATATGAAATAGCACTGGAAAAAACCGAAGAGATCATCACTGGAGAGGAGCCTCTTCCATTCGATTTGAATATAAAATAGGGGAAATTATGCAAAATAGTCATTCGGCTATTTGCATTAACAAAAAAATTTGCCAAATTTTCAAAATTACTAAAATCAGCCAAAACCTCCTTCTTCTTTTTACCCAGTTCACCATTAATGACTTCTAACTCTCTTCCTCTTTCATCCCATTTCGCCATTAATGGCTTCTTTTCCTTCTTCCTTCCTCCTCTTCCCCGTCCCTCATCTTCTTCTTCTTTGTTGTTGTTTTTTTCCTTTAAAATTTGACTTATTGTAAATTTGAATCGTTTCGAGCAAATATCAAATGACTTGAAACATTGAAAGGATTTCATATCTAAAATTTGGGACTGTTAAGAGGTGATTTTGAGTTAATCGAGATTGAATAGTCAATGTATATTTCATGTATAGTTATTTATATTTAGGTTTTAGAGTGTATCATAATGTATGGTCAATGTATATCTCATATATAAATACGTTATATTGTATAGTCAATGTATATTTTTTTATCGACTTTTGGCAAGTTGAAGTGTATAGTCAGTGTATACTTACTATGACTTTGGTTATTTTTTTATAAAAATAAAATATGGATATATTTATTGCAAACTAATTATTTTAGGGAAAATTGTATATAATAGCAAACTATTAATTCAAATTAAATGTTATAACCATAGTTTGATTTAATTGTACCCCATAACAAACTGTTGCTATTTCGCCTCTCTCCTGGTGAATCTCGCTCGCCACTCTTGTTCTTGCTGGGAAGCCTCCCTCGCCTCTCTCGCTTTTATACAAACACAAATGTATAAGATGCGTTTGTGTTTGTATAAGTCGAGAGAAAATTGTATATATACATACATTTTCGTTCCCCTCTCCCAGATCTCGCTCGCCACTCTCACTTGCCTCTCTCACTTTATACAAACACAAATGTATACATTGCGTTTGTGTTTGTATAAAGTGAGAGAAAATTGTATATACAAATACAAATGCATATATTTTCGTCCTATATACTTCTGATTATACATATATGATATTTTTTTGCCCAATTTTCTTTTGTCTTTCTCTCTTTCTCGCTTTATACAAACTCAGATTATACAATTGATCTTTTGTATATGTATATATACCGAAACAGATTATACAATTGGTTTCTTTTGTATATATATAGCGAAATATACATATCTATGTTTGCTATAGAGCGCGATTATGCAAACTATAGCTATAGCATACAAATATGATTTTTATATTTGTTATATGTGAAAGTTGCTCATTATTTTATTGTATATATTTGAAACTATCCTACTAAAATGTTGGGGCTAACGATTAGAAATAGAACATGAAGTTTTTTATTGGACTTTCCACACACAATTCTATTTGGATTTAATTCTAAGTTGGACATTTTTGTTTGGGCCATAAAAGTAAAGAGCGACAAGTTACACAATTCTATTTGGTTTTTGTTGTAATCTTCGTCTTATGATCACCGAGTCCCAAATTTTCCTTGCTTCTTGATAAAAATAAGAACAATACACATCGTACAACTCATTAGAAAGAGCACTTTATAAAGTATATGTACATAAACTTTATTTGCATAAATCTATTGATCTAGTTAAGTATAAGAAAATTCATGAATTCGTTAACGCAAATGCCACAACATGTGTATTAGGAGTATTGAAAATATAATTAACTAATAAAATTGTGTTTTCTCTAATAGTTTAAGCTTTTAGATGAGAAGGTAACACACTTTAACTACGAGCACCTAAGATCAGAGGCGAACCCAAGATTTGAAGACTTCAAGTGCACCAATATTACCTTACCTCAAATATGAGCTGAGAAAAAGGGCTATAGCTGAATTCGAACCCAAGTCTCGAGTGTGGTTTCTCTTACAGTCTTACTTATTATACCAAAAACACAATTGCGCTCTTTTGTTCCTTATGGATGCAATATTAATTATATCTTAATTTCTGTCAGTTTCTCAAAATAGATATACATATATACAATTGTAACACCAGGAAAGTTCAACAAGCTTTTCTAGTTCAAGTAGGAGAGCAAAAACAAAGAATAATTTAGTAGTGGAAGTGGAAAAAGAAAAGTTATTTAATGAGTAACATTTTCTTTTCGAGATCCCCTTTAATTTTCTAACATAAATTGAGTGGCGTATAAGAAACATCTTGTTATATTTTGTGATTTTGCAAGCTAATAATGCAGAGTTTGAACTCTACATTGCTTGTAACAGGTCCAATTCTAATTGGATCTAAAATATTTGAGCTAATGATTAGAGTAGAATTAAAATGGAGTTTTCTTAATGGACTTTCATACATAATTATATTTGGATTGTGATGGTTCTAAATTTGGACAATTCAATTTGGGCCGTGAAGGTCAAGAATGACAAGTTCCATCCGATTATATATAATCAATTTGATTCATCAGTTCCGTCATTATATTTATTATATACTAAATGACATTAGTTAAATGATAAAACATCAAACACACTTATTTTATTTTGATTTTATTCACACGTCAAATGAATCTATTTCAGTTTAATTTGATCAAACAATAAAAAAGATACACCCCTATAAAAGATTTGAACCAGTGTTTTAAAAGACTCTGTTGGAACTCGCCTCGGGGCTCTAGAAAAAAGCCCCAAGACTCAAGTGTGAGACTTAGTTCTATAAGAATTACGCCTAAGCACGCCCAACTCTGGGGCTCACCTAACAGATCTTACACAAATTATGTGTTAAAATCTTTAGTTAACATGGTTGACCTTTATAATTCTTGAATAAATGAATGATACTTAATAATTTTTTTAATCTATAAAGATAAGAAGATTGAGAGTAACTCAAATAACAAGTTGTAGTATCACATCTTTACTATTCAGTAACACTGTGAAGATGATTATATATTACGTATCATTTCTTTTAAAAATATTTAGCAAAATTTTACTTTTTCACTTATCATTGATCTTCATGGTTTTGTCATATGTCTCAAAATTATTATATTTTATTTAGCTATTTGAAAGTAATTTTATTTTTATCATGATGGAGTGATATTTTTATCATAATACTAGTAAGTTTTATTGATTATTTTCTTTTAGAGGGGTAAATTGTATAATATGATAAACAAAATATTTATGTATTTTTATAATTTTGTGTTATTATATTGTTATCTATATTATAAATTAAAAATTTAAAGATCCATAAGGCTTACGCCCCACGCCTCAAGGCTTACGTCTCGCCCTATACTAAGTAAAACGTTCCGCTCCACGCCCCTACCTTTTAAAACATTGATTTGAACTAAGAGTGCTTTCTCATCACGATAAATATATATACGACCATAAAGATCTTATTTTGATCACTCACTGGTAATTGTTGACACTTCTTGATTGAACATTATGGTCCCTCATCATGTGACGATCACCAATCTATAGACATGTGACTTTTCGAATGTCTAGTTTATTTTTCGAGATAAGCTACTCAAACTAGGATATTTTTTGGACTTTGCAAACTCATACGTACATATCAACACAAAATATCATTGCCCTTTGGTTACATTCAACGACAAAGGGCCAATATAATCCATCTACCATAAAATATTAACCCTTCCATCTCTGCTACATTTACTTCTAATAGTAGTAATATATAATTGATGAGCGGTGATCCACATAAGTGCCCCGTGCAATGCTAAAATAAGTGCGCGGTCATATCAGATTATATAAATTAGAAATGATCACATTTCGTAGACCGTGCAAGCAACACACATTGAGGATATAAAATGCGAGAAAGTTGTTTGAGATGGTTTGAACATGCTTGACGTGGACTTATAGATGTAGGAAACTATAATAAGTAAAGGTGTTAAAAAGGAACAACGTAGAACTAAAATTACATGAAAGAAAGTGGTCTTAAAAAAATCTTGAAATACTTGGTATCATCAATACAGACTTAACTAAATATAAAACGACAAAAAAAATCCATATAAGTGATAGCTACTAGTTGAGAATAGGTTTAATCTCGTATCAAAACTATTATTAGTATATATCTTAAATATAATTTTTCATATGATCGATCTCAACTTATTTTGGACTAAGACGTCTGTAATCAGGGCCAGCTCTATGCATACTTAAATAAGGCATTGGCCTTAGGCCCCCAATTTTAGGGGCCTCATTTTTTACTAAGAATAAATTATATGTTAATTTTTTATAGAAAAAATATTAATTATTTATAATAAAAAGTATATATTTAAAACTATTATTTTATTCTCTTCAACCCCATTCAAATAGAAGAAATCAAGAAAATATTGTTTTATTTTCTTACACTCTCTCCACTAATACTCACATTATTTTATTCTTTTTAACTCCTTTTACACTCTCTTCTTTAAATTGTTGATAAATTAAGAGTAATATTCTGTCAAAAATATCAATTAATAGTCGAAAAGTGTTGAACAAAGTGAATTGGAAATTCTTTTTCCATTTCTTATTAGATTTTCAAGCATTACAACAACCATAGTAAAATGTGGGGTAACCAAATTATCAACTTCATCAAAGCTATGGTTCTAACTCTTATATTTATTTGAAATTTATCAACTTATTACTTGTAGAACTATGTTAACAATTCATATAATGATTGTCCGAGTAAAAAAATATTTTTCAACGCTGAATTGATAAAATCTTATTTAAAACTAATAATTGAAAAAGAAATCGAATAAAAACTAAAGGAGCAAGCGTGTGCGTATGTGTACTGTCACAGACTGCTAGTGGTACCAGAGTGAATGGAACGTGTACATTCACACAACCCAAGAAATGGAATAAAGATGGGGTGAAAAGAAGGTATGTGAAAAAGGAATGACAAAAACAAAAGGCTGAGATTGAAAAGGAAGTAGAGTGTTGTTCAAACTGGTCTGCTTCACAACATAACAACAATTGAGTAAAAGCCAACTTCACGTGTACGGTCGGGACACTGCACAAAGACAATTCAGCCGTTTTTCCTACGATATTGATTCAAAATTTAAATTTTATCGTGATTTTTATTGATTGTATTTATTTGGTTAATATTTTTAATATGTGAGTTCTGAATTTGGATCAAAACTAATGAATTTATAGATTGATGCCGTCTAAACTTGCCCTAACCAATGTAGTTTACACTGTTTTGGCTTTCTTTCGTATCCACCATACAAGTTATGGATAATGTATGTAAACTATCCACTTTTATCAACATCATTTGATATTTTTGGGAGGCCATTGGGGATTATATATGTTCAAAGAAAAAGTTGAGAGTTTGATTCTAATGGCATAAGTTTGAATTTTAATGATTCGAAAATTGGTTGCTCAATTGAAATAATTTCCATTATGTACATATAGGAACTTAGCTATAATTCATTCATCACTTGCCCATGAATCTGATCGTAGCTTTGCTAGAAGCGACGAGAACGACACCATTTCCACAACCACATTCTGATATTTTTGTAGTAATAGAGAAATTTTTTCGCAAACAGAAGAAATTAATTATTTTCGCAAACACTCATATTATTTATCTATTTGCACTCTCCTTCTTCAAATCTTTGATAAGTTAGAGTAATAGTCTGTCAAAAATATAAATCAATAGTCGAAAAGTGTTAAACAAAGCAAATTACATTTTTTTTAATTTCTTGTTAAATTTTTAAGCAATACAACAAACATATTAAAGTAAAATATACCAAGTTATCAACTTCTTGAATCAAATTCTATGATTATAACTCTTATTTTTATTTAAAGTTTGTTAACTTATTATTTAGAATTATGTTAACAATTCATGTAGTAATTGCCTCAGTAAAAAAATGTTTTCTAATGTTGAATTGATAAAATCTTATCTAAAGCTAATATTTTTTGTAAAAATAAAATGTATTTGAAGAAATCATCTATAAAGAAATTTTAAGTAAAAATGTACATCTAAAAGTTAGAAAAATATTTTTTAAATAAATACATATAAAGTTTGTTTAGATTTGAGGTCTCTAATTGAATTTTCACTTTAAGCCTTCAAATACTTTGAGCGGCCCCTGACAAGGGCAAGACAATATGAAACGGAGGGAGTACAATATGTATATATATATATATATATAAACAGTTTTGTTCTGTTTAAATTCTTAAAACCTTCAATTAATTTTGTTTAATTCTTTTAACAGTCCATGTGTTTCCATGTCAGAAACAGATCAGAGACTTGAAAACATTATGAATCTGTCCAGTAATGTGTGAGTCTTATAAGACATAACTAATTATAAGTAAATTCTTGCACTAAGCTCCAAGAATTAATTAAGAATGAAAAATCAACCTCACCTAATTAAATAAGACTTTTATGTGATCACCTTTATTTTTCCTTTGGTATAAGAAGATACATTGCTACTATGATTAAGATAGTACATACTTTGGAGCAGGTTTCACAGCTCATTATCAACATATGGGGTTGTTAACAACTAGTCACTCCTAACTAGTCCTGTATGTATCTATATATGACTTGCAATTAATTTTGCTTATTGTCTTTGGCTGTTTCCTCAAAAAAGTTGTGGTTTAATAATTCCTTGTAAATTGTGATCGTTGTGGCAGAGTCAGAATTTTCATTAAGGGGTTCAAAATTCGGATAAGTCAACATAAAAAGAAAATGTATTGAGTTTAATATTTATTATATATAGACAAAAAAAAAATTAATAATGTAAATTTTTCATTGAGATAATCCAGATGAATCCCTCGATCCTACCTGGCTCCGCCCAATTGTGGGACAGATATGTATCAACCTCCAATTTGAAGAATCGATCGAAGTGTCACTCTTAATACATACAATAGGCTTAAATGGTTGGGGTTCTTGTTTCGTTACATCATGTTTGGGTTTCATTTTAGTAATAGTCGGTAGGGTTCAGTCAGAGTTTGCAAGTATATTCATTTTGACTCTATAAATAATGTTTTGTGATATATTATATTATATTTAGTGATCACAATATAATGTTCCTTGCCGACTATCTGTGGACAATTCTCTATCAACCATTTTATTTCATGTGTCACTATTTATTTATTTATTCCAAACAAGATACAAATCTATATTAAAAAATAACTTAAATTTAAACCTTTTTTTTATTCAAAGAGATTAAAAGCCACCACAAAGGAAGAAAATGATGCAAGAAATTTAAATACCAAAGAAATTCAGTCAAAACCAGGGTTCAATATTCTCTCTTTTGATGTTTACAACTCACTTTGTTCAACAATAGTTGTCTACTAGTGACTTTGCACACTTCTTAAGAAATTATAAATTAAAGGATAATTTTACTATATCACCATTTAAATATAATAAATACAATGTCTTAAAAAATGTAATAAGGAAATGATTATAATTAATGATAAGAGTAATTAGGAACTAAGGGTAAAAATATCCATTAATTTTATAAAATAGACAAGTATTGTTGGACATCTCAAAATAACATAGTGAACAACTATTGTTGAACATAACAAAATAGCATAATGGACAACTATTGTTGAATAGAGGGAGTATTTAGCGTTTAAATGATACTACTCATTTCATCTCAAAATGCTTGTCATGTTTGCATTTCCACATTCTTTATGAAAATAATACTTAAGAGGGGTACTTAATTAATTTTTGTCTTGAACTTCTAAAATGATAGTACTAAGTATTTTGAGTTGGATATTTTCTTTAACCCCTCTCTAGGAATTCCATCGTTTTTACTCCCTTGGTAATTTAAACCGGTGATCATAGGGTTATAGGATCAGAACAACCCTTTTTGTCGAGGAAAATATTTTTAGTAAGAACAACAAATATCACTACATCAAAAATGAGCTTTAGCGGCAATTAATTAGCAATTGCCGCTAACTATGTATTTTTAGCGGCAATTAGCACTCTTTGTATATGTCCATAAAGGCTTTAGTGACATTGGATCTAATGAGACTTAACTAATGCCGGTAAAAACTTTAGCATTCTTTATTAATGTGTCTATTTATTGCCGCTAAAAGTTATTTTTATTGTAGTGTATATTGAGACGTAGGAAATAATATTTCTTTAATAAGTTAAAAACATGTGGAGGAATCATTCAACTATATATCACGATCGATGACAAAACAAGCAACGCAGAATTTCATACTACGACAATATCATTGTAAATAGAACCATTAATATGATATTTCCAACAAATATACGCTTAGGAAATAGTTCAAGTTCAGTGTTCTATGATTAATTTAAACGTGAAATTCTAGAAACTTATACCTTGGACGTAAATATGAAAATGTGTCGATGTTCGATGCATTTCTTTGAACATTTTAATTAAATTATTGATCTTTCTGTTGATCCAATAGTCCTAAATCCTGTAGCCAAAAAATAAAAAAATGGTCCCTAAATCTTCTATGAAGATTTTACAACCAAATTGCCAGCTTAATCACGTGATTAGGTTTATAATTAACTATTCCAAAGATTCGGACAAAATACTATGAAGATTTGGTTTAGCAAAAACTAATACTCCAATTTCATGCTTTTGGCAAACTAAGATAATGCTAATTAAACCAAAGCTACGAAGTAGAAATTAGGTAAATTTATCGTCTATAAAGTAATAACAGAAAAGTTAGCTAAAGAAGGATATAATCTGTACGTGTTTTTTTTTAGGTTAGGGATCGTTTGATATGATGTATAAATATAGATAGTCTTGAATAAAAATTTAGTATTATCTTAAGTCTTGTTTGGTAACTTATTTTGGACCAAGTCATACTAAGATTAATAATTATACTGGGGTAAGATATTAAGAAAATAACGGCAGAAAAAAAATATACACTAAACTTATTTTATTAATACCTTAAAGACATATTTATAGCTATAATTTCTAACTGAAAATAGAAAAATATACTAGTAAACTTATCAATTCATTTCAAATAACAAATAGAAAGAAACTAACTCCTAAATTCAAGCCATACAGAATTTTAATAAAAATAATTTAATTTTTTTAAAAGTTAGCTACTCAAAAAATGAATTTACGTAAAAGAAATTGTAGCTCGTTTTCTTGTTTTATTTTTTGCAATATTCTTGGACATATCTTCAACATGGTGGAATATAAGTAAGTACCGAGATTAATTATCTTAAGATAAAATAACGAAAATGACGAAAATATTTCTAAAGTCCCTCAAAGCCTTTTGTTTACTAAATAAGGTCGATGATATTCGACAAACAACTACTTAGAAATTATATTATGCATGTACTTATTTTTTAATACAACAAACCAATTAATAAAGAAAATTATCGAAATGAATCAAACAACCCCTAAAATTATATTTATATCCTTCTTCTTTTGTAAAAATATAGGTAATTATATTACTTTACAATTCAATAAATCGTCTTTACCGTTTTTATAGAAGAAAAATAAACTTTTATTATTTTCATTGTTCTTATAAAAGAAATATAAAATTAAATAATAAATTTATAAACTGTTAAAAAATCAGTGGCCACGTAATTTTAGCATCATATATAGTCACACCAACAAAAGGAAGAACCATTTGTTAGCATAAGATTTTATTTTGACAAGTTAGATTATAAAGCCATTATATATAGGTAATTTAACATGTGTCTTTGACTTCTCATTCATGAACTTTTTAATAATTACATAGGCTAAAAAGTTCATTTTAAACCAGGTAAAGGCAGAGTCTCAAAAGACAAAAAAAAAGGTTCATGACTATTCCAATTAAAGTGAAAATAGTTGGTAGAACTTAAGTCAATGGGACATAAATTTTAGCAATAAGCTTTCACATTATTATTATTATGTAACAGAAATCAACTACCATAATCATGTCAAAATATTCGTCAAAAGTAGTCTTGTGAATATTATATAGTATATAATGCTACTTGATTAGTACTTAATTGATAATTTGTATCAGCCGTTAATTAGTCAAAAATTTAATCTAGCGTTCACATAGTTACACCATTTTATGTTGAACATATACAGAGGCAACAAAGGTGGCGATTCTTTTTTATATGATATTGATGTCCGATTAGTACATGTACGATATATTAGATAATTCCGACCATCAATACTTCATGATTCTTTACAATTTTAATAATTAAAAGAGCACAATCAAATACTCTATTCTAAAAATCTGCAAATCTATACTTATTTTCAATTCTCCAAAATATTTTGTTGATTATTACGTACTTCGTTGTCTCTGGGTGGCAAAATTACTTCCTCCGTCACCTGCCGCCACAGCTTTGTCCAAGTAACGCCTTTTTAAAAAATAAAATAATTGAAGACAAAAAAAATTATCTTTCAATGGAAGTACATTTTTATTTTTTTATATAAACAAGTGAAAAAATAAAAACCTTTTTTGCTACTTCTCAAGGCAGAGAAGACAAGCTGTATTATCCAATAGCATAAACCACAATTTAACAGGTCCAAACGTATAAAAGTTCACCCATAAGCCTCTTTTAGTATATGTTAAAAATAATAAAACGACTTTTCCCTATTTCAACGGGTCAAAAGTAAAAAAACCACTGAAATTCACCAATTTACTATGATTAATTGTGGTGTGAAGTATTACTTAGTAAATGAAACAAAATTGTAATTGCAAATAAAATTCGTAAGTTCCATCTTGCGAAAAAATCCGTAAATATCAATTTACATGATAATGATTTATGACGATATTTTTATCAGGATTAAATGACAAAAAATGATGTACGTGCTCGTTCTAAACTTTTCTCGCACGATTTACACCCCTCCCTTCATCCACAATATTAAACATGATTAACATTCATCCACAAAAGTATTTGGAAAAATTTACTCCAATTTGGTTTATTTAGGACAAAAGCTGCTCAAAAGAAAAAGTCACGAGACAACTTGAGCTCCATTAATACAATTAAAATCTGATAAAATTGAAGTGCCTCTAGTTCAAGAAAAATATCTGAAATAATAATTATTTTTCTTAAATTGTCTTCAAAAGGGGCCTCAATTTCATTAAAAACTACTTTTTTTGTCATAAGACTTATAAAGATAGGAAAGGACCCCCATTTTATTTGACAGGATTTAATACCTAATCTTTGAACTGATATACTTTGGATTTGTGTAAAAATAAAAAAGAAAACCAACACTTTGCATGTGCTTTTGTTTCAATTTGCTTTGATTTCTTACAAACAAATATGGTCATTAATAATTAGACAACAATATATAACATTCATATATACCTACTTATAATTAATTATTGTTATGTTATGACACTCAAATTTATGAGCATATATGATTAAATTATATTTCAATCATAAGTCTACATTAACTAACCAACTACCCTAAATTATTTGATAAATTTTGTTCTGTACATATCTTGATGACTGTCTTACTTTGCACAATCAATTTCTTTCTTTGCTATTGATAATGATCCTTAACATGTAGGACCACTTTTATTATTATTATTATTATTATTATTATTATTATTATTATTATTATATTTATCACACAGATGAGGATGACGTAACACCACAAAAAAATGCTAGGTACATAGTTATAATCATCCGCATAGTATTGTTATCTAATAATGTCATTGATAATATATTTCTTTCTCTTCTCTTTCAATCTAAAATTTGGAATCCTATTTAGTTTCGTCATTTGAAAGAGTGAATAAGAGTAATGCAAAATAATATATATTAATAATACTTGTTTTAATTATGCAGAGATAATTTCTTATACATTAATTGATTTGATGTATTAAAATAAACATGTATTGTATAAAAATATTCATTTACAAAGATATTCTCCATAAATATGATGGAAAAAATGTATAATTTTTTTGAGAGGCAATTGGATCTTTAATCATTCTAATACATACATTAAATATCCTTATATTACTAAATTCATACATTATTAATAATATACTCCAAAGACACTACTAATTTATAAAGCTAATACATAATTATTATTTTTAATACTCTCTATAAACGAAGTGAAGATAGATATAATCTTGGATTATTCTCCCATATTGGCAAGGATGTAGGACCACTTGTTTCTACCTTTTGTATCCAAAAAAAAAAAGGAAAAATATACCCCATAAATAACATGTATTATAAAAATCGACCCATCGAAGGTAACATGCTATTTTGGTCATAAAATAATTAACATAATATCTTGTAGCCGAAAAAAAGATCCGGAATCAAATTTTTATTGCAAGATGTATGTAATTCATCTATTTCAAGATTAATGAGTTGTAAACCAGGATTGAGCCATGAAAATATTTTGTAGTTAAATAGTAAAATTTGTTATTAATTTTATTTGGTGACGACATAATTTTGTTAGGCGTTAGCTATAAGCAAATTATCAATAAATAGTTAATTTTAATTAATTAATTTATTTTTGTAGTGATTGATCCATCAAAGTTTATGGAATAAACTGAAGCAAAAATATAATAAAATAAAATAAATGATGAAGCAATGCTCAAAATTATATTATGTTTATGTATAGATTACATCATTCTTGAAAACGAATAGAGTGACATAACAATAAATTGATAAGACTAAATATTCACACTTCGAGTCAAAATTAGGTGTACCAAAATCGAACTCAATATTTTGATCCATTGATGATGACATATGTATTCAATATTTGTGGTAGTAGAAAGTAATATATGTATCTCCTAAAAGTAATTAAAATCGACGTAATTAATTTCAATATCACGATTATAAAATAAACAAATGTTCCCTACTATATTCAATATTTATAGGACATGCAATGATGAGATATTCAACGTACCAAAAATCATATACTTAAAATTAGATTCAATAGAAACAAAATAAAGAAGTAGAAGACATGTACAATGGAGATTTACTCAACTTTAAAGTACATTGCAACTTCTTCTAATAATAATAAAATACATTAGTGCAATTATTTTTTTCGTACTCAAAGAAATGAAACTAATTTTGTTACTATTTACTTTCTTCATACAATACTCTTTAGTAATTTTCTGAACATTAAAAAACACTCAAAAAAAAAACGAAAACTCAACCTCTGTACAAAGGCGACCGTTCGTGAACCAATTTCGAAGCCTTCGATTGCCGGAAAACTTTCATTGGACTTGGAAAATGCCATCCTTTGGACTTTGCCGGCGACTTATTGCCGTCACCGGCGCCGGAAACTGACGCTATCACTACACTCATTGATCGTGATCTCTTCATCATCCTTGCAAAATCCTCAATTCTACCATCAGTAAATTCGTTAATATTTTCATGATGAATATCCGGTTTCGGTTTAAATTCATCATTCTCTGAATCTCCGTATCTCCTACTCTTACTCAACTTAAAAACCGACCAAAACGACGGCGTTTTGCTCATCTTACTGTTTTTACAATTCGGCTGATTTTTTCTGTCGACGGAATTTTTGTCTCGTGATGATCGGAGGAACGGAATTCCGACGGATCTCGATCTACGGAAAGACGGTTCACTATCTATGAGATTGGAGACTCGTGCGACTGAGCAACCTCCCTCACAACCGCCGCCACTACGACCGGACGATGAGGAAAATAGAGAAAACGAAGATGAAGAGGAGGAAGACGACGACGTGGCAGAGGGGTAGCAAGCACAGGGGCGTACGTTAGCACAGTCGGGGCAAAGAATGACGAGACGGTCCTTGAGACAAACAGGGCAAACACCGTTCCTCCGTCTCTTTGAAGGGTGTTTTGGACATTTCCATACTTCTTCTTCATCTAAGTAGACTGCCATTTTAAAGGTGCGTTTTGAATTTCTCTGTGGTTTGATAAAATTCTGTTATTTCTTTCTTTTCTGCTCTATCTATACCTTAATATATAAAGGGAGACACAATAACTTAACCATAGTTAGAGGGATAAAAAAAACTTAACTATGGTTAAAACTTATTGGGGTATAAAACTTAACCACGGATAAGTAACCTTTTTGGCAAATGTTGGTAGACCAAACACCGTGTTTCGTCCTATTAAATAAGATTTTAACACTAGGCACAATTGTGGGAAGTATTTACGAGAATGCCAAATTATTTAATGACAGGAATAGCGAATAGTCATGCGTTTCACATATAAAAGATTTGACTAACATTGGTAAGTTTGTTATTGTATTTTTTTTTGGGAAAATGTATAAGTACCTCCAGCCTATATCCGAAATCCCTGAGACACATCTAATCTTTATTAAAGTTCCATTATTTCCCTGAATTTATTTTATATATAATTTTTTACCCCTTTTCAGCCTACGTGGCACTATCTTGTGGGCCCAACGCGTGTTGACTTTTTTTGCAAGAATAGTGTCACGTAGGCCGAAAAGGGGTAGAAAGTTAATTAAAAAATAAGTTCAGGGGGTAATAGGACCTTAGTAAAGGTTAGGTGTGTCTCAGGGATTTCGGGTATAGGCTGGGGGTACTTATGCATTTTTCCTTTTTTTTTTAGTAGTAGTAAAACAATAATAATTAATACGGTGTTTAGTTTATAATTACAAATCTGCATAATTAGAATGTGTATACATATGAGAAATTTATGAATTATTTTATGCAAATAAAAAGCATAGCAAAAAAAATTAATATCTATATAAAATAATAAATAGATTCCCTCATAACAATTCTTACCTTACTAATACATACATAACTCTAACTCGGGGTCAGTCAATCCCTTTAAAAATAACTCATCCGTCTTAGGCGGCCTCCTTTTTTAGTAGTAGTATAATTGTTATAAGTCCTTTCTTAACGAAAAAAAATATTGTATTGTGTCCTTCATTTTATTTATCTTTTTTAGTTTATTTCGAAACATTAAGAAATTTTTCTTTCTTTTTTATCAATTTTTAAATTTAACTCCCACTTGGCCACTTGACATAATTAAGATTATAAAATTATAAAATATTTTATATATATCTTTAGTTTAAGACCATAAAAAAATTAATAAAAAGAAAGAAATAATTTTGCATCTCAAAAATGAAAAAAAAATCAAAAATTAGGCCTTCAATTTATTTTTGAATTTAGGCCATTAATTTTCTTGAACGGACACTGCTGCTCTAACCAACTACCAAACAACCCCTAAGTGTTTGATATATTTAATTTAAAATGAAGATCTACAGGAAATAATAGTTCTATTATACTATAAAATAGAAACAAAATCTATATATATTTATTTTTTCAAACTCTATTTATAAAATTATAATGGTAAATGGGTAACAAAATGTGCTCTCCCCAAGAAATTTAGCATGGATCTCGTACAAACCAGAAAATGAAAGGTATAAATTTGTGGAGGTGGATGCTTGTTTGACGTTGGAATTGTTATTGTGAAAGTAAAAATTGTAAAATAAATTGTATTAAGAAAATTGACTTCTTTATAAAAAGATCAAGTTTTCAAACTAAAAATGTAAAATATACACAATTAAGTTATCTATAAGATAATCTATAATAATCATTAATTTATTAAGTGAACACTGGACTTCTATTATAGGTTCAAAATAAGTTTTTTTTTTAATTTAAGAGAATTATTGAATCTTTTTTTTTCCATATATATCTTCTTCTTTTTTATGAGGTTCTAAATTAGTTTACATTTTTTACGAGAATCATTTTAAAATAATTATAAAAGTAATAGTTTCCTTGAATATTTTTTTAAAAATGTGTATCATATCTCAACAATTCACTTAATATTCACTTAATATGAACTAGAAGAATAATAGATTAAAAACAATAATTATTCTATAATCACATGTACGATTGCACTAATAATATTGATATCTACGTACATGGCAAATGAATACCTTAAGTCTTAAATCTATCCGAAAATGTTGAATTTTTCAAGAAAGAATCTCAAGAAAATGACACTGAGTATTATTATTAAGTAAGTCAATAAGAACAATATTCATTCACAATTTCCCCGGATGATTTTAACTTTTAGCTAAAATTTCGTGGTTTATATTAATTAATATACTTTAATATGATCTATAAATGTGTAAATTATATTTAATACTTCTTGCATTTCAATTTACTTGTAATTTTCGTATTAATTTGTTTTTTAAAAAATCAAGTTTTATATTTAGTACACTCAATATTAATTTATCTGAAATATTTAAGATTTAAGATTCAAAAATCTTTTTTATTTTCTTAAATCATGTAAAATCAAACTAAAATAAATAAATTAAAATGAAGGGGTAATTGTTATCATAATCTCTCTACGTAACTCATTTTTATAATTCTCATTATTTTTATAGAAGCTGGATAAAAGTTGAATAAGAATCTAACTTGACCAGAAAGCTAGTGAAAACCCCTCAAATCAATATAACAAAATCAAATATCCCACTCATATAGAGTGTGAACAATATCATCGGCGAATTTATAGATAAAAATTAGAACACCTAAATTTATGGTGTTTCTGTAAAACTATGTAAATATTTTGGTCACCTAAATTTGGTACAAAACTATCTATCAAATGTGGGATATTATAATGATGGATGATGGTAGAACTTAGCTTGCACGACTAGGATTTGAAATTGGAATGACGCTGATAAGATTATCCCAATTATTGACCTACCAAGAGGAAAAATGTATAACTCAGAAATGATGGTACGTAGAGTTTCGAAAATTCAAGCAAAGTGGACTACTCCCTACGTGTCACTTTATAATTAAAAATGGATGGTTCAAAATAATTGTTATTATAGAAAATCAAGATATAATTAAATATATGTATCCATGTTGTCTCTAATAATTATTCTTACAAGTAATAAAGATTAACGAACTAGTATAGAAAATCTAAGTGAAAAACATATACACATACTTTACTAATGGTATTGTTTAAATTAACTAGTATCTTTTTATTTACCACAATGAGATTAACATTTTAAATAATAAATAAAAATATGTGAAATTAGGTCTTGCTCCTAACTCACACCCCAAAAGCTAGCTCAAATGGAGGAGGATTGTCCAAATCTTATAAGGAGTCCACCCGTCTCATTAACCAACAATGTGAGACTTTTATCATTCTTTAACAGAATACGATAGTCTTCTTTGTATAAACTAAAAAAAATGACAAGTAAAACAGTAATGAGAGAGTACATCAACATAGGTTGTGGTGTAATAGTAAAATTATTTTATTCTTAACCAAAAGTCTTACGTTCGAGTCTGAAGAAAATCTTGTTGAAAGGTCATCCCAGTGAGACTCGAACACAAAGTGTAGGAAACCTAAAAATAACTAAATGAAAGAGTGGTATATTTTCACATTGGTTACTTCAATATTTGTTTTACACGCTTCAACAAAATAACTAAACTGCGTACCCGGCTTCCCACTTCAATTGGTTCAAAAGTTAAAATTGACTAGAGTGTAATTGATTGGTAGAGTAGACTATATTTGACACTTTGCAAGCATTTTCTACCAGGTGACCAAGAAATGGTGTACTCACCTACTCTTGAAATAATCCTGCAAACGTGTTTATCTATTGAAACCTCACGGACCACCTCTTAATGTGGTAGTAGGTGATATGCATTAACTTTTTAGAACAACGTCAAGAAAAAAAAATCTATCCTACTATACGATACTTTCATTAGAGCTCGATTAAATTTAAATTCATGTAGTGTAGGGTTCATTTTTTAAAACACTTGTTCAAACATGATTCTATCTATTCGTAGAACGAACTCAAACTCGAGATCTTTGATTATGAATGAAATAATCATAATCATTCTACTATAATCCATATTGATAAATCGTTTAAACTCTAATATAGTACTAGTATCTTTTTATACGAGAGTAAAAAATGCTCCTTTTTTAAAAACAAGATTAAGGTATAGTCTATTAGACTTAAACAAAAAGTAGTGTTTTAACTTGCAACCCTTTCAACAAACACACTGAAGGAATACTTTTTGATTTAAAACACAAATTTGTCAAAGCGTTGAAAATCATAAAGTTTTGGCAGTATGAAAAGAATCTTTTGCTATTTGACTGCAAATATGTCATGATGATGGGATCTATACAATTACAAATAATATGAAACATATTACATATGATAAATTTTACTGTCATCTAAAGAACTCTTAAAATTTCCTCGTTTTTTTTTTTGTTATTTTTGTTGTATTTCTCTTCTTTTTCTTTTTTTGGTTTGTTTTTCAATTGGAGCTCAAATGGAATTGATAATTGATTGCTATTTAAAATTTGTCTTGAATGTGTAAAATCAATGTTTTCTAAAAATATTTTTAGAGAAAATTTCCAAGTTAGCAGTCTCTTTCGTCTTTTCTCTTGGATGTTCAAAGTAGCATAAAGAATAATTAATCTGACACGTATTAACAAGTCCATCTTGTCATAAATTGCCTGCGCGCAAAATTATGTCATCGTAAGTAAGCTTGACAAAGTCTACCTATAATTTTGACTTAAAAAGGGATGACAAACGTGGCGGAGCGAAGTAAGGTTGGTGTAACCTTACTCTACAACTTCTATCCACATCGCATTTATGATTTTTATTTTGCTTTAACCTGCCCTTCTCCATATTGACCACCCCGGTCCTCAGGGGTGAGCCAGCTTGTAGTTTGAGGTTTATTTAAACTTTTTTCAACGGAAACTTATAGTACTATTTATATATATGATTAAAATTATTTTTATATATATAATAGATGCCGAATTCTATTTGGCTAAATAGGACATTCAATTTTTTATATTTTAAATCTCCTTTTGCAAAAATCCGAACTCCACCACTGGTCCTCTCCCCGTTCTTTTTCTCATTGTTAAGTCTGACGAGTTTAACATATCATTATTCTCTCAATTTTTAAATCTCTAACAATATAATGTAAAATATTTTTTGCAGGTAACATACTATATCGACGCTCAAATTTAACTTTTTTTCATATGCAAATCATAGATTTCTTTAATGGTGCATCGAGGTGGACACCTTAAGATATACCAACGTGGTTGAAGGCTTCAATATAAATTCCCAGCTTGAAATTAATTAAATTTTTTTCTCTTATCATTTATATCGTGCTTAGAAACTTGAAAAATCTCAAGACTAATATTTTTTCCTTTGCTGTGGGGTTATTTTTCCTCAACGAATGGTAATTATTTTGTAGTATAAGAAACTTAGCACTTTATTTATTTCTTTTTTCCCCATCAAACAACACAAAATAAAAGACAAAAAATTAAAACTACTACTCGATAATACAACACTAGAACTAGGGTACCACTGCTAGGAATGAAGTGGACAGTTCTAAAAATATCAAGAAATCACTTATTGGTTACTTCGATATTTTTATGACATTTTGGTGTTGCATAATTGGTGTTATATATTTGTCAATTCAAACGAAGTTGAACCCCGCACACAAATTAATTTGGTAGGAAGTGATTGGATTAATATGTATATATTTTGATTAATTTTATCAATTTGCACGTATCTTGATTATACTGTTATAATATGTATTCTATACCACTGTTAATAAAGACTTATAAAAATGAAAAAGAAAATCGTTTAATCTTTTTATCTTCGATGAAATTTATAACCAACCATTTAATGAACATTATAACCAACCAAACATCATAAAACTAATCGAGAAAATACTTTCAATTCATACCAAACACATAATTTGCTATCTTCTTTTCTTGTTGGTTAATAATGGACCTCAAAAGGAATTTCAAATTGTTTGTCTTGTAATTGCAAAACAAATTTTTAAATAAAGTACTTAAAAGGCAGTCAATCCACGTTCTAGCTATCAGCCTTGAGAAAAATAAACTGTAAGACTACAAATTGGCAAGTCTATAAATTCAAAGCTATACGCAAACAATATGTGACCTTAGATAAGCTTGACAAAGTCTTCATCCTATAATTTTGTCTCATTAAGAGTTCATAAGATATTCGAAATGAAAAGATTTTTAACGTTTACTAAAGATAATTACAGATAACTTAGTCGATAGGTAATGTGAAAAAGAAAAGTAATTTTAATATGCTCGAATTAATTATACGATGATAGGATAATCATGTAAAATTTGTTATTCTAGGAAAAACAAAACAAAGACATGGTGCACCCTAGAGTATTGGGCTTTACATACCAACATATGAAGTGAACCATGACAAATGCAACTTGATTGCTAAAGAGGAGATGTTATAGGCCCAACTAAATTAGACGCAGTTCTACATTCTATGTCTAACATTTAAGAATATGAGGAAACTTCATAAATATTGTATAATGGCAAATAAGTGAATCCCTTACTTATTTTATAATGTTTGGCAAACAAAACAATATTGTACCCAAAAGCTTTGATATGTAACGTGAGAAATAATATGCGAGTGGGAGTGGGGTGACGGGGCATTGGGTGTGAAAGAGACAATGATCTTGAAATGTCACTTTTAATTTTCTTTCAGGTTTAATTTTTATGAGATATTATTAAAGTATGTATAAGTTAAAGAAGTATTCTTAGGCAGTATACAGGTGTGCAATTGAACTTGTGTGCCCATTTTATACCCAAACTTACCTATCCCAATATGTCACGAAGCAGAATGGGCTAAAAGAAACCACAAAATTTAGTTTAGCCAAAATCGGCTATAAATTCCATTTATAATTAGAATTGATTGTCAAAACAACGCACCTAACCTTTTTTTAAAAAATTTTGTACCTAAATTATTAGAAGTGTGATTTTCTTACCTAAACTGTCACTCACTACTCATTAGTTTGAAATTTTATAATTAATTGTGATATACTAGCTTTTAGCCAGTATATCATTGTATCATCTGTCGGTAAATAGTGTATATACAATATACACTAGTATCTACGTTAATTATACAAACTGTTATGACTAGGTGAGTGAGTTCTTAGTTTTAATTCATTTATCTTATAAACTTAAGATTCTTCTTTTTGGGATGAAATTAGCAAGGTGTCCCGTTATCACTTGAACGATTTTTTTTAATTTTTTTTCACTTTTAACTAAATTCATGTGACCCAAAAATCAAAGTCGTCATGTAAAAAGTCTAATATGATTTCCCATAAATATGGGAAGTTAACAACCCCTTTACTTAAAAAAATTTCAATCAACATCACATGCATGTAAATTTGCTTTCCCCTTTTTGACTACTAAGTCTTAACTGTTTACTCATGTGATTCCAAAAATTATCTTCATCCAAACAACTTGACTCTTTCTTATTTCTAATTCAGTTTTTGAATATATATATATATATGTATATATTAGAAAAAGAAAAGTACCGCCAGAAAATATTGTATAAGGAGGTATATGAATAGGGTTTTGTTTTCGTAAAGTGAAATTGACTCTAAAAAAAATAGATTTTTTCTTCATCTTGTTGTGCCTTAATGATATTCCCTTTTCTTTTTTCCTTTTGTTTCTTTTTTTCTTCTTTTTAAGCTGAAAACATTAGTGAAAATGATGTCCACAACTTACATTTCATGGTGCGTTCTTATAAAAAAGATAAGGTTTTGGCAATGTAAAATGATTAGTTTTTTTTTTCACACTATTATATAAAGATAATTCCATTGTATTTTGTTTTATTAATGACATATGTAAATAACAAAAAGGTCTACAATTTCCACTAACTTCGATTCCACGATTAAATAGCTTTCAACTAGTGCTTTTCATTGACTGCACTATTTCGTATTTATCCGTTTTTGGACTCGATTAATTTAAAATTATAGCAGAAAATTTTATTTTCGACATAAACTTTTTTTTATCAAAGGCGACTTCACACTCAGTACTTGACCCGAAGCATTTAATTAAGAATGGAGAAATAATTATCATTTCACCGCGAACTATAATGATGTATTTGTTCCAATTTTTCATCATGTCATTGTTACTTATTTCTACAAGCTAAGATAATGTTTTTTTTTTTCTTGGCACTAATAATTCCTTTTTTTCTTTTTCTGTTTTTTAGTACTTTTCATCTTTTTGGGCACGTCGAATTTACTCTAAAAAAGTGTGTGGTGTACTTGAGTTACTTCCCTATTTAGGTAACCAGATTCCTCACGCTTCATTTAGATTCTACAGCAATAAATTAAATTATTGCTACACTTTAAAGTTCTTTATATATATTTATCAATTTAAGTTTTATGTTCTATATATTGCCTATCATGTCCTCTCCGTCTTTCTTTGTAGTAGTTTTTTTTTTCTTGGGCTTATTTTTGTTGGGATCGAAATAATGTGTTATGCAAAAGTTAGTAAGTAAATCAAACTTTAAATGACGATAAGTCAAAAATAAAAGAGAATATTATTACGTGATTAAGACTATAAGAACATACAAAGAAAATTTTCCACCTAAACATGACTCTTCTAATCTAAAGGACTATACATTGTACAAGTTGTTAAGTGAAAAGGAAAGATTCTCAATTTATAAAAGATCAAAGCCTTTTTCCTTGAGAAAATGATTAGTTAATGTGGAGCAGATTCATATTTTTCTTTTAAATAATGTAAAAATTAATTATGATAAATATTTTTCCCTTTCTTAACAAAGTTCAAATACAATTAAAAAATTAGGAAGAACTCTAACAATTTTCCATTTTTCATTAATGTAAAAATTTTAGACCAACAAAGGTGAAGCAAGGCTTAGGTTTTGGGTTTTACACCAATTGAACTTTATCATTGGTAGAACAGGAAAGCGTCAAAATTATGTGAAATAGACCATTTATATCTTTCATTATGATTTGGGATAAAAAAAATACCCCCGTCATTATTCCAAGAGACCACAAATACCCTCAACAGTTACCTATCCAAATTTCAAGTGACATGGCAAGCCACAAGGGACTAAATCTTCCACCTAAGCGTTGCCAACTAGAAGTTACTTTAAAAAAATTAGATCTTTTAGCGGCGACAATAGTTGCCACAAAATTCCTAAATATTGTCACTAAAGGTTTTGAGTAATTTTTAGTGGCAACTAAGACTGCAATAGTCATTCACTAATAAAACCTATTTTTTCAACAAGAAAATATGATAATTAATTTTCTGTTGCAACCTAATTTTCTAAAATAAATAATATGTACTATCAATACGAAGAACATCCAATTTTATTATGAAAATCATCAAAATTACTTCTCGACTCAAATCTCCTGCTACATAATGAATTATTACATTTTATGCATTTACATATGACATAAAAATAAAAAAATATAGTGCATGTCTTCAAACTCCCCCGTGATTGATATCATTTATGATTTTTTAGAAACAATAAGAAAAAAAACACCGAATCATAATTTAATGCTAAAAATAAAATAAAATCTTCAGTGGCGGCATTCTGGGCTTTGTGGCGACTTTTGTCGCCGCTAAAAGGCTAGTATTTTTAAGTAAATCCTAGTTAGGGATTAATCCCACGTGAGTTGCCACTTCACAAAAAAATTGATTTGTTAAATTTTGAGGGTATTTGTGATCTCTTAAGATAGTGGCGGGGACATTTTTTATCTCAAAGTATAATGGAGGATATAATTAATCTATTTCAGATAGTTGAAAAATAATTTTAACCCTTTTCTATTTATAGAATAAAATAACATGATGCGAAAGTAATGATTTTGAAAATACATAATAAAAACAACTTTTAATTAGTTGTCAACATAACTAGAAACACTTGAAAGTACATAAGTTTGTTTATAGTAAGTACACAATAGAAATATTTGAAGTACAAATATTAATCTTTTTGAGACCCCAAAGAATTAGGAGGCCATGTGAACTATTGGTGATTATTCCTACTGGCCCTCCTTTGTCCCCAAAGATACGATACTAATTCCTTAATTAAATCATTACAATTTAAATCCAAGATATCCATAATCATCTGCATCTATATAACTGGAATAGTATTTTAATTTAAAATAAAGGGAGTAATTGAATTTAATTTTAAGAAATGATGTTGAGTCCCATATTGATGACATAAGTTATATGTGCCTCTTTATGGGGTACTTTTAAACAAATTTCTGTTTCTTAAATTAACTTTTGGAATGCAGTAAATTTAAGATCATAATTCTTAATTATGATATCAGATTGAGGTATCAATTTATTATTTAATTCGATGTTAGGCTACGTCTTATATAATTTTTTTAAGAGTTTGATTGTATGCTCTCGTAAAGTAAAAAATATATTCACGCAAGTACGTAGATTTTCTAAATAACCACTAGTAATCGATGACTTGATTTTAAAAAATCAACTAACATGGTATAATAAGTGAATTGCAGTTGGTAGTCCATAAAATATTTTTATTAATAATTATACTTTGCATAATTTTAAATATATTTTAGCTCACTTATTTGTCTAGATTACTCTCATGCATCATCTAGAATTTTAAAACTCTGAATATGCATTTTTCTTTGTAAAGAGTCTCTTTCAATAAACTATAAATTAAATGAAAGTCGGCTTGCATACGTAAAGGACATCGCAATTGCTATAAATAAGATATAAATAAAAGGAGTAGAAGACAATATATAGTATTATTTTCAAATTCCGGAAAATAAGAGGTAGCTTTATGTCATACTCGTTTCAATTTTTTATTTGAAAAAAGATTGTTTTTTTAAAATTATTTAATTTTAACTTTATATCTGACATGTTTAAGATTATAGATAAAAAAAATTTGATAAATATATTTGATATATTTTTAATTTAAGACCATAAAAATTAAATGTCTTTTTTCACTTTCTTAAATTTGTGTCAAGATAGAGGAATAATTTTGCCATCACGGCATCAAAAATATTTTTAGCGGCAATTAATTAAAAGCAAGTATAGCAACATTAAATTTAGTGATAATTAACTAATGTCAGTAAAAATTATTATGCTCTTTATTCATATGTATATTTATTCTGAGCTAAAAATTATTTTAGTATACTACGTATATATCTAACTAGTAAGTGACTACTTGGTTTTTAGTGCAAAATTTGGGAAAAGAATAAATATATCGTACCTCCGAACTATCGTAAATGGTGTGTAGATACCCTTCGTCATACTTTTGGGATATTGGTGCCCTTGTTGTCTAAAAACTAGAGCAAATATAACCTTTATACTAACGGACATACGCGTATCATAATCTTATCGATCCACCGACCCGAAATTTATTAAATATCGGATCGACGGATAAGATTGTGCCACGTGTCCCTATTTAGTCTTCCGTTAGAGTGAATATGCTCTAGTTTTTGAATGGCAGGAGCACCAATGTCCAAAAAACATGACGGAGGGTATCTGCATACTATATACGATAGTTCAAGGTTATATTTATCCTTTTTCCCGCAAAATTGTAGCAACTTCTACTCAATTTCCTTGAATATTCTTCTTGGCTACTTCTTACTTTCTTGTTGGAAGTTAGGTACAAAGTTCCTTGAAATGCAAGGCATATATATATATAACTTATATTGAATAGACAAAATTTACTTTAGTTTGTGTTTCAAAAAACATAGCTTTATATATCTGGAAATTTCTTTATATATGGATCAGAGGCATACAATTAATAAGTAAAGTTTACTTGTACAAAATTCCTTTCACACCATATAAGTAGAAATACATATAAGAAATTGCAATTAATTAAGCCTTAAGCATTATTTGTCAACGTTCTTGACTTCCAACTCTCTAATATTGTCAATTGTTGGTTGCTTGCTTCTACTTTAAGTATAAAAAAATATCGTATTCCAATTAAATATCATCTAAGAGCCTTCTTTCTTCTTGTTTGATAATCTAAGGATCATTTCAAGATTTTGAGATCATTAATTATTCACAACACTAGAAAACTATTTCTTTTTTTATATGTTATCTTTATATTGATGTCAATAGTTTTTCCAGCCATTCATGATCACAAATTACTTGGATTAAAAAGATATTGGAAAATGAGAGCGTTGGGCTGATCAGGGCATGTTAAGATAGGTTAAGTTTATAAATGAGCGAGTTGTTATTTAGATTAAAAATGCATATCAAAATCTAATTCGTTTAATTCCTACTAAGTTTTGATTGCTTTAGTTGTTCTTTGAAGGCAAGTCTATCTATGTATTTGCCCTATAATTATATGGTATAAAACATAATTATGGTTCTTCATCATATATATAAATGAGATCTTTGTGAGGATAATAGGTGGAATGATCAAAACAAATATAAATAATTTTTGTGACTAATTTATTACTAATTGGATGACCATATCATATAAGTTATTCACTCCCATAACGGTACAGGTTGTGTACGGTTTATACTGTATTATAGCCAAATGCAACTATATATTATTTCTCATTTGATTCACCAAAATATGCTAGTAATTTAAACAAATTTGGTGAGAGAATTTTTATGTACAAAAATTGACGTAATTTCATCAAAATCCAGCTAATGGAAAATGACAAAATCTTGAAAGCAGTGGGAAAAGGAAAAAAATTGTGAGGGTTTATTTGTCAAAAAAAAAATGAGAACATAAAAGGCTGATAAATTTTTTTGTTGGCGGCCGTGTAAGGTAGTTTCGTGGCGGCTGCACAGCAATAATAAATAAATAATAGTAATAAATAAATTTATATTTATTTAGTAGTAATAATTTAATTTTAAAATATTTATTTTATCCTTAATTAAATGATTTATATCCACACAAATTTATATCATTTATTTTAGACAACAAGTATAAACCTTTTATCAAAAACTCATTTATTATTATATTAAGTAAAAATTATTATGAAAATTAATAAAATTCAAATTCTGAATCTATTTTGTCTCCGACTCAAATAAAATTACGCCAAAATACTTAAATTATGGTGTTGGTTCTGAGTAGGTCATACGTGATGTGCCTCTGGGTTCAAAATCCCATCATTTTTGGACTCAAAATCTTACTTTAATTAATGTGCTTCTAGTCAAACTCCAAGTCTTTGCAATTTTGGCCTTCTTTCTTTTGTTTTCTTTATCCTTTTGTTTTTAATGCTCGTCTCTTCCTAAATTTTCCACCATTTCGTCCAAATAATATTTTAAAAAAAATAACGATATAAATAAACCAATTTTTTAATGAGTGGCATATATATGTCTTCTCTCCAAATTCGATGACATATTTGAGCTTTTTCTGAACGTCAAATAAATAATTTTGTATAACTAGTGGATCAGTGGAACATTTTTCACGGCACTATTTAGTCATTCTGTAGGAGAAAAACTACCACAAGATTTCCCTTTCAAATGATTATAAAAGGACTAGTTATAATCCCTTTGTGATGCTATTTTCCATATTATTAATTACTACTATTAAAAAGAAAAGAAAAGGAAGATGTTTCGTTAACGTAACAATCTGTTTTTTTTATATATTGAATTTTATCACTCAGAAGTAATAATACAATTTTGTTGTTGTTTCCTATTGAAATTTGATTCTAACATATTCCCAACACATCATTATTATTATAATTCATTTTTCGTCACTTTAAAATTTGTTATGAATATGTATATTTTACAATCTTTAATTGAATACATTTGTAAAATGTGCATTATACAATCCACTAAAATATCTATCGACTTTGATTACGTCAATGATATATTCTTGACTTTTATATTATCTAGCTTTGTTCATGACACACTCTTGCAATTTGTGCTACCCTCAAGGCTTTTGAATTTTCAATTGTTTTTTTTGAAAAGTAAGTAAACACATTATCATAAAAGCGTTGTATTTTGTTTTTAGTAAATATATTTGAATTTTGAAGCACTTTTAAATTTTAAATACTAGAGCATGATGGCCATGCCAGCACGGACCTCATATTGTTAAACTTTTTTATGTTTTTGTTATAAGTTTGTTTTGATGTGAAATTGGAGAAAAGAAATTTGATGGGGTCTAAGGGTGTTTTCGGCGTGGAAATATTAATCTTTTCATACTTGGTCGATTAAAATTTTTGTAAAATATTTTCTCGAGAATTTTTATTATTATTATTATTTTGAAATGAGGAAATAACTTTGACAATAGACGTAGCTCGGATGGGGTGGGCCAGCCCATATTGACAGCTCTACTATTTAAGCATATATCTGAGTGTTTTTTTAAATGATTTTCCTAATTAGTTTTGCAAAATTCATTTTTTTTTCCAATTTTTACATTCATTTAGTTACGTAGAATCCGTTATTAGACCAAAACTCTTCTATTTAGACAAAATATTTCAACTACTATTAGTTTTTAAAATGTACCAAATTTCAAATACTATTAGTTTTTAAAATGTATCGCATCAAAATAAATCTACATGTATTCTTTTACAAAAGTTAATCTAACATAATAAATTATATCCAATTGTTAAAGTAAAACTCTCTATATTTTTTTTAATCCGACTAAGATATAAATTAAAAAGATAGTTAACAAAAGCTATTGTTAAACAAAGATATTAACTTTTGATGGATGCAATCAATAAAAGAATATCATTACAAATATAATGCTAAAATGAAAAATGATCATTCAAATTAAAGTATTACGCAAGTAAATGTGAAATGGAAATTTCAAAAACAAAAAATATAGAGTAAAATTTAAAAAAAATTGCTTTGCCCAACGACAATTATTGTCGCCATAATGCTCGCTGATTCCGTTTGGCTCTTTGCAATGACTATACACAGTTTATCTCAATTATTTGTCGATCTTATCCCTCCAAGAATCCTTCATTTTATTTCGTGTATGTTTATAATTTTTGGTTTTTTTTATCAAATCACTTTTTATTTTTATCATCCTATTTTCTATGTTTTATTTTGTATGCTATAAACTTACTACTGTTGGGATATATACTATTAATCATATGTTAAGATATAATATTTATTATAGAATAAATATTTGCTCAGTTTTAATAGATCATATATTCGTTTATGGTGTCTATTTACTTATATAGTAGATGATTTAGTGTGTAGAGTTTTAGCTTATACACAGAGGATTAAATCATCGGTTCTTATAAGTATAAAGTTTTTTGTTCACAATCTAGGATGGAAATTGGACATGCCATCGGGTACGATTGTAGCACAAGATTATATGTAATTTATCCTGATTATGGGAACGGTATAGTTCCAACTTCTTGTGCTAGTACATTTTGTATGTATTGAGCGGGACTGAGTAGAGATAGTTGTTTTTGACTGACTGACAAAAACATATTCTCTAAACTATTAAATGTACTTATTTTCTTAATCCTGATATAACTATTATGATCTGTATATATTAATTATCGTTTTGATTTATTAAAAGGTGAGATTCTGAGATAGATCAATATGCCTGGTAAGTTGGATGATACTAATATATATTGGTGAAATAATAAGTTAGTTGATGGAATCCATGTCTCGTTATAGAGATTGATTGATATGCCTTTTTGAGAAACTTATAAGTTTTCATCGTGTCAAATCTTGCAAGTAGATTTATGAATCCGACACATGAAATAAGTTAAGTAGTGCTCTGAAGGAAATTAATCATTAAATTAAATTCGTCAGTAATTTAATTTATTGATTAGTATCTGAAATCTTAACATGGGGAATTACACAAGTGTTTAATGAGGAATTATGAAATATAAATAGAGGAGTGCAATTACAAATTTCTAGTGGAATGGTTTGTAATTTATTATGGTAAGAATAAATTCAAATTAATTATTTGAATTATTTCCATAATAGGAAACCTCAGTAATTAATTTTGTGGTCCCTCCAGTGCCCATATATAACTAGAACTCAGAATCCTATTTCTATGGGAAAAGGAAGAATAATATGGTTTTTTCTAGTCTTTTAGAAAAACTAGGTTTTCTAGTCCTTTTTGGATTAGGAAGAAATCTCTATAAATAGGGATTCTCCTAACCTAGAAAAATAGGAATTAGTTTTCTATCATACTTGCCCACCCAAATATTGAGAGAGTTCGGATGTAATTTGAGATCACTGTAGAAGATCATAGTTGTTGTATATCTTATAGATTCGCTTGAAGGTCGTTTAACTTGTGGATTCGCTTAAAGGTATCTGCTCACGCTTCAAGAGGTATTTATCGAATTAAATTTCAACAAGTTTATCTATTTTAGCATGATTATGTGTTCTATTATAAACAATATTGATTATCTATTATTCATGTAAGCCGTAAAATTCTAATATGCTTCCGCTGTGAATATATGTTTTCCAACAACTACTCCATCAGAAAAGAAAGGATTATATGTATACTTTCAATGTCATTAATTATGGATAGTAACGCAACATATTTGGCATGAAATTAATTCAAAAATGTTGTTTGATTTTACTTGGTCAACAATTTTAAATTCATTTTCCGTCTTTTATTTGCATTTTGAATTGTTGCGTAAGATGTTTGATAAATGTATTCATATACAATGATATACTTTAACAATTGCAATTCCGCCTCTTCCATTTTTTGTTTATTTGTTAAATATTTTAATTTTTATTCACTTAATAGCATAAATCATATTTACATGATTATCAAGTTACATAAAAAAAAAAAACTAAAATTTGAAAAATACTTTTAACAGTTGCCTAAGATATTGATAAATGTATTCATATAATACAATGATAAACTTTAACAGTTGCATTTCCACCTTTTCCATTTTTTGTTTATTTGTTAAATATTTTAATTTTTATTCACTTAACAACGCAAATCATATTTACATGATTATCAAGTTACATATAAAAAAAAAACTAAATTTTGAAAATTAAGCCAGGTAAAGCAACCAACATGTTAAAATATAGGGAAAAAGGACAAATGTACCCTCGAACTATCGTAAATGGTATGCCGATACCCTCCGTCATACTTTTGAGACATTGGTACCCCTGCCGTCCAAAAACTAGAGCATATATGTCCTTCACTCTAACGGAAGACTAAATAGGGACACGTGGCACAATCTTATCCGTCGGTCCGATATTTAATAAATGTCGGGTCGATGAATAAGATTATGACATGTGTATGTCCGTTAGTATAAAGGGTATATTTGCTCTAGTTTTTAAACTGCACGGACACCAATGCCTCAAAAGTATGACGAAAGGTATTTGTATACCATTTACGATAGTTTGGGATATATTTGTCCTTTTTCCCTAAAATATATGATAATATAAATATTTTTTATATTATTATCATTATATAAAAGAATGTGTTGGCTTTATTTAATTTTAACCACCATAGTTTGTGCCCTTAGTGTTGGATTCAATTATTATAAATATACTAATATATTAATGTTACAAACCCAGCCTAGAAGTGCTGGAACCTTAGAACATTGGTATAATTAAAGCAGATTCTAATTGGATAATAGTTATTGAACTCTATTATTCTCTTTGCCAAAATAACATGTAGTACTTCGACAAATTATAACTAAAGAAAAATAAAAAAAGATTCTAATATTTTCTTGAGCAATATAAATATACTAATATGCTTGTATCATTGCAAGGAATTAAATTTTTCTTGATTTTCCTGTAACTATAACATTCCTTCTGTTCTCTAGGTGCTCATCTTTCACCGGAAAAATTATATGATAAGAGAGAGATTAAATATTAACTATTATAAATATAGATTTAATTTTAATTAACATATACTTTACACAATTGAGAAAAAATATTTACACATTTTTCGTCAAATTTTTAGTTGTGCCACTGAATCAGAGACAAAACATGATTCGACAAGTTACCGATGGTCATGAATCAAACAACTTATTATAACTAAAATAGAAAGAATTAGTTATTAAATTTGTTGTAAATCTATTACTCATTAATTAGCTAGTAGCAAACATAAATTTTTAATAATTCGTCACTAACCTATTCTATGACGGATTTTTATTGTTCAGCAATAATAATTGTTGAATGCTAATTCTCTCTTCTCTCTCTCTTTTTAAGTGTATTCGGGATAAAATGATGCTTCATTAGCTTATATATGCTCACAATAAATGAACAAATAAAGTAAAAATATTGAGAATTTTAGTAGATACATGAACTTTTATTTTATCCTAAAATTTCGATTTTCACTTAGTAATTCCTTTTCCCTATCCCTAATTTCTTTATTTTTTTTTTTTAAAAAACAAAGGATTTTTGGAATCTTGGCATTGCCACTTTTTTGTTATACTTTTTCTAGAAAAAAATATTTTTAGTATAAACTATTGAAAGTACATTTGAATGAGTATTAGAAATATACTTCCATATTCTTACGCTTCGCTGGCTTTGTTGAGTTCTAATCCCGCAACTCTGTCCCTCCACTTTTCTATTGTTTTTTTTATTTTATTTTATTTTATGATAACATTAAATAATATATAAAATAAGTTTATAGCAAAAATAACTTTAATTTGTCTGATGTAAAATAATCAAACTTTAATTATTCCATTGAGGAGCGCAAGATGACACATTATTTTAGGTGAGCCATCCCCTAAATATAGGGTATAGCTTAATACGAGCAATGCGTTGAAAAATACATGAGTAGTTTGACATTTTCATTAAATTAAATTAATAAATTGATTAGGTTTACAACAGAAGTTCAAGATAGGATACTAATAAAGTAATTAAGGGATTTTAACACAAGATAGCCGTATTCCAAAATATAATCGATAGATGTATAATATTTGTGTATATATATATATATATGTGAGTAAATTTATGTAGAATTTATGAGATATGTGAATTTATGATCTTTACACAAAACTAATATTTCATGGACATATTTTTTATAAATTAATCAAATATTACATGTTGACAGTCATGCTATATAAAGATTTAACGATCCAATATTACATGTTGAGTAACATCAATAATATCACGATTCAAATTTGAACAGAAATGAAAAATCCAAGTAACACTTTTTTATATTTAAAATTTAATAGAAATTATTCAATATATTCTATTCTTCATTTTTACTATTATTGTTTCTTTCTTTGTTTATCTTACTATTTTTGTTCTCAATATTTTTCTTTTCTTAATATTTACATAATAGCTTCTTTCACTCTTGTAATTTTCAAATTTGCTTTGAAAATATTTTTCTTGAGCCAAGGATTTACCGATAATAATCTCTTTATCTCATACAAAATAAAAATAAGATTAATATATACTCTACTCTCCTCATATTCTATTCGTGGAATAATAACAATAAATATATTGATGTTAGAGCCATAAAGGCAGAAACCATGCTCAATAATTCTTTGGAGCAACATATATTTAATGTATACATTGCATCATGATTAATGAGCATGCTCCCTTTAAGTCAATTGATTTTTTTCTTATTTTTCAAACAACATTAAAATTAAAACAAGGGTTGAATAACTCCAAATGCTTGTCTCTTTAGTTAATTTATAATCTAATGCACCTATTAAATTGGGTGGAGTCTTGGACCACACCACTAGCTCTTGTAAAATTCTAAAAACAGTTAAAATAATAATAATAATACATTTAAATGTCCAAATTGCCCACACAATTTATTAGAATTTTAGCTTATACAGAGTGGATTAAATAGTCAAAACTCAAAACGTATCAGGATAAGAAAACATATTAGGTATTAACCAAATTGGCCTAGTCCATAGGCAATTCAGAGGCCCAACTTTTAAAACCCAACAAATATGTGTCATTTTGCAGAACGAAGAAATAATATCTTTCTGACATTTTAGAAAAAAAGTTATATATATATTTAAAAGATAGGATTAAACTTTTTGGTTTTCCACGGTGTTCGGTACTCATATTGGAGCCCGATTAAATTCAAATTCGCGCACCGAGAAGTCCCACATTGGGGGTAAAGCGCTCCCTAACAAAGGCGACTCCGTACCCAAGGGGCATGAACCCGGACCTCTTGGTTTAGTATGAAGGAGTACTTACCACTCCACCACAATCCTTGTTGATTAGGATTAAACTGTTGTTAGTTGACTCTATCTTGTGGTTCAATTTTTTAAAGTAGCATTTTTATTTTATTTATATATATATATAAATTATTATGACGTGTCTTGAAATGTTGACGTGGAGATTCACTTTGAAAATTTTGTTAAATAGCATTAAAAATTAGGATTATAAAATATGTCGTTATGTAGTTCATGAAGTACATGTGAATTGTCATTTTGTATGCTTCAAGCTTTCTTTTTCTTCTACTTTTCTTTTTGTTGGTATTTTTGATGAATTTATTTCCATTTTTTTGATTGTATAACGGTTTGTAAAAGTATGTCAAATTTTGTTCCTCTCTCTTTTGATATATGTCTGTTTATTTATTTCCTTGTTTTTATCACCAAAATAATAGATTCATAGGAATACATTTTTAAGTGTTTATTCTCTACTAAAAATACACTTTTCTATGGAAATTGTCTCCTTGGTAACTTGGTGAATTTTCATTAAAGATTTTTTGACGATGAGCCAAATTCTGATGAATTAAAATGACCTATCAGATATTAACATTCGCCTTTAGTAGTGTGTTTATCCAATTGAACGTATAATGACAAACAAGCAATAAAAGACACGCAAGAAAAAATATATTGAAATATTTAAGCACATCAACTGAATAAATTAAAAACATTTGGTTTAGATGATGATTCAAGAGCCAACAAAGCAGTATTTCAACATGGTGAAAGAGAGATTATTATTATTATTCATTATTATAAGAAGAAAAGCTTAGTTCCTTACTAAATTTATTTTTCAATTAATATAATCCCAGTATCTTTATCTTTTATCCTTTTAAGGTTAGGGTGGGGATAACGTCGAAAAATTACATTATATAGTTATGTAAAAATGATTATGTATATTTATATCGTATATATTGACTATCTTTGACTTCTTTATGGATCTAATTCTTTATATTTTAACGTCAATGAAAATTCTGCTTCAACTGCTGCTAGGTCGGTGGAGTTTGGGGCCAAAGTTGGCTTATACATATATAATATAATAGAAGAAAATAATAAGAAGTTTGATTAGGTGGCTAACTACATATGGAGAATGACTCATCATGTTATACTCCTTTCTTTTAATGTTTCATTAGATTTTCTCTTTTAAAGAAGATTCTGGTTTGTATTTACCAATGGAAAGAGCTACTAGGAAAATATTATATTGAAACAAGAAATTTCAATGTTGTAATATTACTTATGCTAAAATTAAGTGCTATAAATGCTACTTTCCCCTTTTTATTTTAGTAATGAAATCAATTTTCCTTTTCATATGTTTCAACCTACTAGTTATGTGTTAAAATGGTGCAATTTTACAAGGAAATCACCATTAATTTATTTTTGTATTTATTGATTTGTCATTTCAAAAGTTTAAATAAAATTCTACTCGTATATTTTACTTGAAAATTTAAATAAAAATTCAGGTGATTTCTCTCCAAGTTAACATATCAAATATTAGTTAAATTATGAACATAAAATGCCAAAATATATTTTTCACAATACATTATTATTGAATTATTGTATAAAAGTTTAATTTATCAAACATTAAAAATTTAATATTTAATATTTAATATCTATTTTTAATTATCATTATCAATTACTATATCTAACTTTAAAAATATCAAATATAATTTCGAACACCCATTCCTAATTGAAATAAATGATAGAATATGATATTCCCAAGTTGATTAAATTACCAAGGATATTTGTTCCTCCTACAATGCCCACTTAGAACAAATAACTAACTAAATGACCAATAATGGACCAAAAGATACCAAATTTTGTAAAGAGAATAATATGCCAACTCACTATTGAAACAATACCCACCCCACCTCTCCCTATTAGAGAAATTAAACTAATCGACATGATTAATATTTTTAGTGAACATCAATAAAGAATATTAATAATAAAAAAATAAAAAATAAAAGTATTTATGATAAGACCTAAAACAAGAATATGTAACACATGAAAATGAAAGGGAAATTAAAAGGAAAGAAGGAGGTCGGTTCCTTGCACCCAACGTATCTTTAGGTTTTGCTTCGGAGCTAGGTTCGGACTTTGTTTATGTATGACCTTTTAAAGGATAAGAACGACCCCCCTACCTCCTTACCCCCCCCCCTCACCCCTAATATTTTTTCTTTACAAGTAGCCTTATATTTCTCACACCGCCTCCAATTCCTATATTTTCCAAACCATAGTTTTTATTTTTCTCTTACTGTCACTAATACACCAAGCGTTACTACTTTCAAGAAATATAAACAGTTCTATTTTTTTGTTTTACAAAGCTGGCGATCGATAATCAAGACATCACTGTTCGTGAATTCAAGCCTAAGAATAGGCGAATCATGGTAAATTTTTGTGTTTTTTTTTTTTTGTTTAAAAATGGAGATTTAGTTTTTTGGGATTTTTGGTGATTGTGGTTTTAATGTGTGTTTAGGGAGCTGGAGGACCTGATGAGGAAGATAATAGATGGCCACCGTGGTTGAAGCCATTGTTGAAGGAACGATTCTTCGTTCAATGCAAGTTACATGCTGATTCTCATAAGAGCGAATGTAACATGTACTGTTTGGATTGTATGGATGGTGCTCTTTGTTCGATTTGTTTATCTCATCATAAGGACCATCGCGCCATTCAGGTTCGTTTGTATTCCTTGTTTGTATGTCTTTGATAAATTGAGATTCTTCGTAGCTCAGTTGATTAGCTATCTGAGCTTATACTTGATTGATTAGGATTTGATTTTCATTCATTTCCAATTTCCCCTTTTCTTTCCTCCATTAAGATGATTCTGGTTTCAGTTTTCCGCCATTTTGGTCACATATAGAGAAATGGAATCACAAAAATGCACTGTTTTGAAGCATCCAATTTGAATTTGAATTTGAATTTTTTGGGGTTTCTGCCATTTTTGTCAAGTACAGAGGACTTTTTATTTCTCTCCTTTACCCTTTTCCTTTAATGGAATAACAAAAGAAATGTACTGTTTTAAAGCACCCCTTTTGATCAAAATTGTTCTATTTTTTCATGGACTTGAAGATTGACTGATTGAATGTGGGTTGCTCTGTTTTTTTTTACAGATACGGAGGTCATCGTACCATGATGTGATAAGGGTGAATGAAATACAGAAATTTCTGGACATCACTTCAGTTCAGACCTACATTATCAACAGTGCAAAAGTTGTTTTCTTGAATGAGAGACCACAGCCTAGGCCAGGCAAAGGTGTCACTAATACCTGTGAAGTTTGTGAAAGGAGCCTTCTTGATTCCTTCAGATTTTGCTCGCTTGGTTGTAAGGTACTAAACTAATTTTCTTTGACTTTTAATAATGCTGTCATAAAATTAACTTGCTGTAATTGGCCTTTTTGACAAAATGTGAAGCAATTGGTCCATTATTGGGGACAATTTTTGGCATCATCAACAGATTTTTGGGATACAGATTAAAAAATATTTAAAAATTTGGTATTTTGAGATTGGAAATTGGGAATGGGTGATTCTGAATCTTGATTGTTAGAACTTCTAGAAGCAAGTTGTATTTAATTTGTAATTTTTGATTATTTTCAGATTGTTGGGACTTCAAAGAACTTTGTTAAGAGGCCAAAACAATCACCGGAGAAGAAGAGATCCTCGCCGGCTGCAGCAGCACTCTATGACTCGGAGGATTCGTACAGCAGCAGCAGCCATGGCCGGCAGAAGAGTCCAAGCAACAAGGTCCACCAAAGTTTCAGTCCGTCAACACCCCCTCCAACTTCTGTTAATTACAGAACAGCCAAGCGAAGAAAGGGAATTCCGCATCGAGCCCCAATGGGAGGACTAGTTATAGGTTATTAAGTTTTAGAAAAATCAAATCGAAGTCCTTCATTTGCTCCTAATTATACATCAGCCTTAGTAAAGATCAGAATTCAGAACGCAGAATGCACTCTTCCTTATAAAAAACACTAGTGCTTTCTCTAGAAAAGGCCAGTGTTTGCTTTATTGTGTATATACTTTTAGCTACTATAGTGTATGATGGGAAAAGTTGGAGGGGTGGAAGTTGAAATAAGAAAATGTTAAGGGACTAATAGGGAGTTCAAAGTTAGTTGGACTTAGAAAATAAGCTATATATTATATTATAATATATAGTATATGATGAAATATCAAGATACAGTGACTCTTGGCTTTTTAGAGTGTGGGTATACATAAGTTTTTTTTTTTTTTTTTTTTTCCTCCTGTAATAAAAAATGTAAATATAATGTTCTTATAGTTTGGAATATGTTAACAATCTTCTTGTTTTTAATACTTCCTCCGTTCTTTGATTTTTTAAATCAAGATAAATAAATTGAATCGAACGAAGTATTTGTTTGATTTTTGAGCAGCTAGTATAATCTGCTAAAGTTGGAAACTTTTGACTGGTTGAGATACTAACTGCCAATAAGTGTGTCACAATACGGGCCCACGTTAAAGGGGACAAAATACTACGTGGCGGTAAATGATTGGATGAAAGATGCTAGGTGTTGATTTTTGGACATTCTGGGGTGTAGGTTGTAGACTTGTAGCAGCCACCACGGGGCTACGTTTTTTTATTTTTATTTTTATTTTTCAATTGATGTTCGATAACTATATAGAAATCTGATTAAATTTGAATTTGAGCTGAAAATTCTTATATTAGGAGTAAAGTGTTACTTAACAAAGACAATTTTATATCTAGAGACACTCAAATTCAAAATTTGATAAAAATAAAGAAGTATTTATAACTTTATCACAATTCGTGTTCGTAGGGATTGGTTTCTTGGTGGAGGGGTTTTCTTGTTTGTTAAGTGGAGCTATGGTTGATTGATGGCCGTTGGATTAAATGATTGATTTGACGGTCGTGATTCTGCAATGACGTTTAATGAGTACGAGTTTTTTGACTAATATCGGGCTTGAAGAAAAATTAGCGGGCCGGGCTCTGCCATGGCCATTGAAATGTCCGTTCAATTATGCCCCTTTTTAACTTTATTTAAATAATAATAATATTAAATGAGAAGAATATCGTAGAAGAAATGATGATGTGTGGTTTTGGGGACCCCATAAAATAGCAAGTGGCAATTTGTTTGAAAATAACTCTTTTTGGTTGTTTAATAGTTTAAATTCCATATAATTCAAATTGCAAAAAAGTTCTATGTATATTATATGCAGAAGTGATTTAGGATTCAAACTGATAAGTAGATAATTTAATCGGAAGATATAGAGGTCGAGAATCAGATAAAATGTGAGCGTGATTTAGTTTAATTTTTTTAGTAGGTCTTGCTATCTTATTCTTTCATTTTTAGTATTAGTTAATATTTCATTTCTTTTAGTTATTGTGTTTTGTTTTAGCGTTGCTATTATTTTGAATTCAGTGTGATTTCTTTGCTATTGTACTTGCTTTGCATATATGTTTTTATAAGTTTTACTTAAGCAGATGAACTATAAAAAACAATCTCTTTAATAAGGCTGAGTATACGTCACTTTTCTTAAAGCTTACTTATGAAATTATACTAAGTATGTTATTGTCGTATATTATATGGCTATCTTATGAGTGTTAATTAAAGTGGTTGGATGGAAGAAGCATGTTTAGGATGAGGTTTGGTACGTGGTGCTCGTGTGATGGTAACTTTAAGAGTAGGGCACGTGAAACATGACCAAAATTTGCCATTTGAAACCCCCAAAGTCCAAAAAAGATTTGATTGACTACTTTTTGTTACTTAACTGCCATCTCTTTTGAGCCCTTTCTTTGGCTTTGCTTCTCATCAGTTTCTGTATACTAATTTGACTTATAACTTCTAACTAATATCTGCTTCCACTGTGTTTCCTCAACATTGGTCTAAAAAAACATATAAAGCAAATGTGTATGTTTTTTCCTATCTAGGGGGTTACACAGGCAGCATATTCTTTAAGATTTCAAATTATTCCGAGTTCACGTGAATTTAATAATTTTTATCTGAGATTATGTATATATATTTAAAAATATTACTAGATATTTGATTGTAAACTCAACAATGATTGATGTAGTATTAATTGAAAATCGCTATATAAATTTATAAACTTTAAATCTTGAATCTACTAAAGTAAGCGTAAAAATAATTATATCGTCAAGTCTATCTACTGATCCTAAATATAAGACAAAACATTTGCTGTAATAAGTAAAAGTGACGTGATCGTGTAATCATGAATTCTAGAGGTTTTCCTTTTATCTTTTTAACTTCTTTTCCACATTGATGCAACAATAATTTTTGAAAATAAACACTTGACACAATGTTTTGTTATCTCGATGAAAATCAAGTAATGCGTTTTGATTTAATTTATCGATCTATTGTGAAAAAAAAGTATATAATTAAAAATAAGTTCTAAAGCACGCCCTACAAGCACCCAACTTTCCTTTTGCTCTTCCTTCGATTTGCCTCCATGAACGCGCCACGTAGGAGCCCTACTCATATTCTAAAGGCACTACTTCAATTCAAGCACAATTACTTTTCAAAATCGAATCTTCCGATTATGACTACCTTTCTTTACGGTTCTGAATTTGCTTACTTCTTCTTTATTATTGCATATTTCCCTTTTGGAATGGAAAAATGTGTGATAATGAGTTGCCACATTGTGAACAGTACTTATATGTATAAAAACAATTGCGGGGGCTGCCCAATTGACACTTTTTTTTGCCTTTGTTTTTTTCCTTTATTTATACCCCCTTTAATTGCATGAGGAAAAGATTGAATGTTTTTTTGTAGAAGTAATCAAATTGTACATTTGTTGGTTGCCATTTGCTAATTGAAGATGGAATCTTATTTATTTCCAATATATTGAACATTGTGACAAAGATCTCTTTGGTGATGCTACTTGTGCCACTCAGCATACTTTATTTACTTAATTCTTTTTGGTATGCCCTATTAAAAAATATTCAAATATGCCTTTTTAGAGGTAGTTAACACTATTTGTAAATATTACTAAAGCTTATAGCAATTTTTGTTAATGTGTACATTTATTGTTGCTAAAAGCTATTTTTATTATAGTGATTGGAAAGGGTAGAAAACATAACTAGATATGTAAAAAGTTGAAATAATTTGATGAGATTAACAATATAATCCAACAAAGTACTACAGTAGCCGCAGGCAGATGTTTTGTGTTTAAATATAAAAAAAATACTTTAATTTGCTTCTGCCAATTTGGCCAGGCAAAAGAATCTAGTCCACATGAATGAAACGGCATATTAATTAAAAATATAAGAAACGTATAGTGTCATCATTAACTATATAGATGTCTGCATCGATGGTTCTACATTAACATGCGAATTTTTGTTTGATATGTGAGATAAAGAAGTAACAATTTAGCGATAAAGTTAAAATTAATTTTATCTTATATTTGATTTGAATTATTAGTTAAATACAAGATTATTTTCTCTAATTATTTATACAAAAATGATGAAATTATAATCCATATAAAGCATTGGACAAAATATTCATATGGAATACACCAATTCATAAAATGCAAAAAATAGAGTCATGTTTATCTCTAAACCCTCGTAAAAAGTTATATATATTTATTCTTCGTCATACTTTTAATTGGGATAAAAATATATACCTATATACCCTCAGAAAAAGTTATACTTATCCTAATATTGGATTGGGTGAAAGAATAATATTAAGAGGAAATTTTAAGTAAAATAAAAATATCCACATGAGATAATAAGAATAGAGAGACATGAGAGTAAACATTCAAAAGACAAATATATACCCAAATTTATATGATAAGAATAAATATATTTTAAAAATATAACAAAAAATAACTATTTTTATTTTTACATTATTCCATTTCGCATACCAAATTATCCAACAAAATGAACAAAGTGCTGGAATAATGAGAAACACAAAGCAATAATTATTATTTATTTTTCCTTTTTTCCTTTCGCCTATCTATTATTACCTACATCAAATTATTTCTTTCAAAACATACAACCTTTTTCCATACTTTTAGGCAGAGATACCTTGAACAGTAAATTGTAATTTGAATCTTGTAGTTGAGTGCCCTTTCACTGTTTGTTCACTCCTTGATGATAATTCATGTCACATACCACATTGTTATCGAAAAATATACCTCCTGATCTTGTTGGTTTCTATTTCTATTTGGTGTATTTTTTTCAATATATAATAGAATTTTTTTAATTATTAGTAAAATATGTAATTATTTAAAAGTATATATATATATAAATGTATAACTTATTTTTTTAATTTTGAAAGTGTTTTTAAATAATTATTAATATTAGTGTTAGTGTTAGGTATAAGTTAAAAATCTTAATATGCAACCAAGTGGATCTTAGTGTCATGACCCTCCACTTTGTCATTCCACTTAGGCATAAAATTAAAGCATAAGTGAGCTAGCCTAAGGGTGGAGATTCTGGAGTCATGAAGTGGTTTGTTGAAGGCTCTAGAATATTCAAGATAAGTTTTGGAAAATTTTAGAATTCTCTAGGCTTGTAGAGAATTTTAGAAGAAGGACTAGATTGTAAATATGTAGGGAATTGTATAGTAATTTTTATTTATACTTTAGCCTCTAAGAGATAAGTATAAATAGAAGGGCTCTTTTGTAAACCAAGCAAGTTGTAAAGCCTTCATCCAAGCAATACAAAACCTTCTTTAAAAGCTCTTTTATTTTCTTAGTGATTTAAGTTTTAAAAGGCTTACTTAAACTATTCGTGAATGAATTATTAAGTACCGCACGAAATATTAGTGGAAATCTAATTACGTAGCATTAGTCTCGTATAGAAATCCTATATAAAAGTTAAAATCATGGGAGTATAATGACTTTTGCTAAATTAGAAAAAGAAAAGTCAAATGAATACTTTTCAAATGAGATACACAAAAGAGAAAAAAATAATAAGAAAAAGATGGAGAAACTTCAATATATATATATATATATTTATTTTTTTAGTTCTTTTTGGTTAAGAAAGTTCAATAATTGGAAGAGAGTTAAAGGTTGGAAGAAAATGAAGTGTAGATAAAAGATGTGTCGATTCATAAAGGGACATGTAGATGATTCTTTTGCATAACCGGTTTCTTTGGTAAGGGGCCTATGATGAGGGAATTTTGACACGTTGTCTACTACAAGAGCGCTCATAATAAGGCTATATTTAAGAATTATATGCTCTAGAATAAATGAAAATAATGTAAATAAAGATAATCATGACAAAATAGTATCGACAATCTCACAAATTATTCTAAACAAAAATTATAATATGCTACAATACATTGTCTATAATTTATTAACAAAAAAAATTAATTGATATATTTATATTAACTTTATAAATAGGGTTATTAACGGCTTTTTTTGCGCAAAAATTAACGAGATCTTACTATATTTCAAAATATAGTACTTTAATTACAAAACATTGCAGGATGCATGTATCATCAGTGCACATACAATATTTCTCATGCTAACTAAAATTTGGGTTCAGTATTATATGATTGAAATTATATGTATATGTGTATCATGTATGCTTATAGGTATATCTGCGTTTTTAAAGTAAAATTTAGGTGTACATGTGGCCAACTATGTGTAGACATGATTAGAGATTTTAGACACACAAATACATGAATAAATATGTAATATAATTGCACAATCTCACTATATTCTACTGTATTTTATTCTTTTGAAGTATCGTTATAAAAATTAATTTGTGAATCGATATAGCTAGTTCAAATAATTTTTCCAAAAGAAATCATGAAATATTGTGAATGTTTGCTTCATCACATATAAATTTATTGTTTAATGATCTATATTTCAAGTTTAATATATTATTAACAATTAACTTATTTAATTTAATGTAAACAACAAGTGTCTATAATACCTTACATTTTCTATCTACTAGTATTACCTTTAATATATAGTTTGATCAATGAGGAGTCAAATTAAGTGATGACTGTTTTGCCAATTGTCAGTTTTTTAAGGGGCCAATGTGACAGCACATATATGAACGGTCCTTGATTTTTGGCATATTTTTTTACAACTGGATCATTTTCGCGTTTGATTTTCATATTAAAACACGATTAAATTTAAATATTAATTTACTTATTATAGAGTTTATTTTTAAAGTGACACTTCAATAGAACTCTTTCCATTCTTAGAAACTTGAATTTTATATTTTTGAATGAGGATAGAAAATTACTATCATTCTATCACAATTCAAATTTGTGAGGCTTCAAGAGAGTTGATACATCTAAATACCTTATTTCATTTCTTTTGTAAAAGGGAATACTACAAAAGTGAATTAAGTTGCTAATTTTTTTACCTTATGTTAGATTTTTTATGGCATATACTTTCTTTGTTTATTCTATCTGAAAAAAGAAGCAAATTCATTAATTTAATAACAATGTAATAATAATTTTATCATAAATAGCAATAATGTTGTAAACTTGTAATCACTTTAATAGATTAATAAATAAAAATAATGTTAAATTTTTCTGTCACATAAAATGAGAAAAAGGGATTAAAATATTACTTAATAAATAATAAGCAAAAGAGTAAAATTCAAATATTCTTCTCCCTTTATTTTAATTTAAGTGTCTTAAATTGGTTGAACACAAAAAAATTAAATAATAAATTGGGACGTTTAAATTATATAATCTTAAATTAAAAATGGGTAGAGTACTTTAAATTTTGTGATTTAGTATTTGTCATATAAAAAATGAAATTAAAATTTTTACCAAATATTTAAAAAATAATATTTTTAGAAAAAGAATTATTCTATTTATAAGATCTCCACGAGGGTAGTTGCATGGATAGTGTATGGTTGGCCAAGTGTCCTGACCTTTGAAGTCTAATGCAGACAGTGCCAGACACTTAAATTTATATATATGAATGAACTTAATGCAATTTTTAAAAATATTTGTATTTGAAATTTATTATGTGCATGATATTAATAATTATTATAAATATTTTATTTTTTTACATAATAAATTTCTTATAGAATATTATTACATATATTTGAGTATGATTGTTATAGTCTTATAGAGGAATAACTTTACAGATACAGATTATTATTGTATTTATTTTATGAGTTTTTCGTTAAATAAATTTTTAAAATTTAGCAAAAGTTATTGAATTACGATATAATCATAGTTTATACATGAATTAGTGCATGATCTATGTATGTCCCACTTTTAGATGTTTGTACTACCGATTTGATTAGAAGAATCTCTACAATCTTCTTGGACTTCAAATGGTATTGATTAATTTAGAGGAGTATAAAATTTGAAGAAGTAAACATATGAATTAATTAATGGAGGTTCAATATCTGATATATACATATATATAAAATAATTTAAATTATATATAAATAGTACTAATTTTTTGATTAGGAGGTTCCAAATTGGCACTGCCCCCAACTAGTGGTCGATAAATATATTAATAAGAAGATCGAGAGATATTGATGTTCAAAATCTTATGGTGATTTCTCCATTTTAAATTTTGGTAAGCAGAGTTATCAATACCCTACTATTTTAACGTAAATATATACTCATTGAATTAACTAGTATCATACTTTATTAAATGAATTTTTTTCATGTTCAATTGACTTTAATATTTTAAAAAGTATCTAATTAAAAAAATTTACTATTAAAAATAGGGAAAACATTTTTCTAATTTCTCTTTCAACCCCACCACTTAATCCACACAAACACCCCCAACCCCTAGATTCTCAACCTACCACCTCGTAGCGCTACCATCCATCCCACGATCGACTCAGGACTCGACCGAGGATCGCCCTATCCGAGACCTACCCCGACCTAGAGCTCAATCCGAGCCCAACTTGGGACAGAATTGTGACCCAACCTCGACCTGAACCGGGGGGGGGG